>CABFWO010000994.1:95307-117874 GCA_902155825.1 Timema genevievae
TTTTTTTTTTTTTTTTTTTGCAGGGCATGAAATTATGCATAGTAAAGTGAATATTGAGTAATTTTTGATTGAATAATGAGTTATTTACGAAATAAAAACAGGCTTGAAAACACTTGAACCTTAAACCAAATTTATTTTGGGTGGTGGGCCCCAATTTGGACGGGGGGCCTATGGAATTTTGTCACCTACCTCATCTTATAATCACGCCACTGCTAGTGCAATCAATTCTAATCCCTCTGCTATTTAGTTATTGTGTTTTAAATCTATAAATGACATAATATTTTTCCTTGGTGATAGAGCAATGTTATGATGGAAGATCCAATTAACTATGCTAATGGGTTGGGATAAAGAAGTAGGATAAGTATCTGCAGTTGCGTGCAGAGATCTGAGATCATTTAGAAAATAGCTACCGAATTGGGATTCAAACCTCAACCTCTCTATCACCTGTAAACCAGATTAGATGAACTTAACATTTAGTTTACGCACCCATTGGTTCGGGTAAAATGAATAATCTAACATTGAAAGAGTATCCATAGCCAAATGTCGTTTATTGGAAAATGTCTACTTGCTTTTGTGTTCACATGGTCCAGATTACAAGGGTTCCCAAACTTTTGGTTCACATGGTCCAGTTTGCAGTGGTTCCCAAACTTCTGGTTCGCATGGTCCAGTTTGCAGTGGTTCCCAAACTTCTGGTTCACATGGTCCAGTTTGCAGTGGCTCCCAAACTTTTGGTTCACATGGTCCAGTTTGCAGTGGCTCCCAAACTTTTGGTTCACATGGTCCAGTTTGCAGTGGCTCCCAAACTTCTGGTTCACATGGTTCAGTTTGCAGTGGCTCCCAAACTTTTGGTTCACGTGGTCCAGTTTGCAGTGGCTCCCAAACTTTTGGTTCACGTGGTCTAGTTTGCAGTGGTTCCCAAACTTTTGGTTCACATGGTCCAGTTTGCAGTGGTTCCCAAACTTTTTTTCACATGATCCAGTTTGCAGTGGTTCCCAAACTTTTTGTTCACATGGTCCAGTTTGCAGTGGTTCCCAAACTTTTGGTTCACATGGTCCAGTTTGCAGTGGTTCCCAAACTTTTGGTTCACATGGTCCAGTTTGCAGTGGTTCCTAAACTTTTGGTTCACATAGTCCAGTTTGTAGTGGCTCCCAACCTTTTGGTTCACATGGTCAAGTTTACAGTGGTTCCCAAAATTTGGTTCACATGGTCCAGTTTGCAATGGTTCCTAAACTTTTGGTTCACATGGTCCAGTTTGCAGTGGTTCCCAAACTTTTGGTTCACATGGTCCAATTTGCAGTGGTTCCTAAACTTTTGGTTCACATGGTCCAATTTGCAGTGGTTCCTAAACTTTTGGTTCACATGGTCCAGTTTTCAGTGGCTCCCAAACTTTTGGTTCACATGGTCCAGTTTGTAGTGGTTCCCAAACTTCTGGTTCACCTGGTCCAGTTTGCAGTGGTTCCTAAATTTTTTGTTCACATGGTCCAGTTTGCAATGGCTCACAAACTTTTGGTTCACATGGTCCAGTTTGCAGTGGTTCCCAAACGTTTGGTTCAAATGGTTCAGTTTTCAGTGGCTCCCAAACTTTTGGTTCACATGGTCCAGTTTGCAACGGCTCACAAACCTTTGGTTCACATGTTCCAGTTTGCAGTGGCTCCCAAACTTTTGGTTCACATGGTCCAGTTTGCAATGGCTCACAAACTTTTGGTTCACATGGTCCAGTTTGCAGTGGATCCCAAACTTTTGGTTCACATGGGTCAGTTTGCAGTGGCTCCCAAACTTTTGATTCACATGGTCCAGTTTGCAGTGGCTCCCAAACTTTTGGTTCACATGGTCCAGTTTGCAGTGGATCCCAAACTTTTGTTTCACATGGGTCAGTTTGCAGTGGTTCCCAAACTTTTGGTTCACATGGTCCAGTTTGCAGTGGTTCCCAAACTTTTAGTTCACATGGTCCAGTTTGCAGTGGATCCCAAACTTTTGGTTCACATGGTCCAGTTTGCAGTGGTTCCCAAACTTATGGTTCACATGGTCCAGTTTGCAGTGGATCCCAAACTTTTGGTTCACATGGGTCAGTTTGCAGTGGCTCCCAAACTTTTGGTTCACAATGGTCCAGTTTGCAGTTGTTCCCAAAATTTTAGTTCCAATAGCTCATCCCAAGTGTTTCCTTTAATATATAAAAACCATTCCTCAGCATAGCAGTTTGTGCTACCAACTAAAGACGATAACACAAAATAGCATCCATAAAAGTAGATTTTAATGATATATTTATTCAAAATCCAATTAATTTTTCTAGTTTAATTAGTTTAACAGAATTGTTGGATTTATCAAGAGATGTAAGCTTTTCAAAGGAGATCAGGACTTGATTCTCAGGTTGGTGTATTGAGGTGTTTTTTTTTTAAATCTATTTGGTTTTCCCCTTTCCTCTCACGCAAACACGGTTAAACTCCTTTGAATTAAACCATCCTCAATATTAACACATTACCGTGATTAGTTCAAATGTGTACATCCTGAACACCTAGCAAAAAGCTGTGACAAAAAAATAAAATAAAATTGAAACTCTTGACACGTACCAAAATACGTGGCCAAAAATTATACGATTTAATATTTTATGCAGCTTTCATTCGCTTACACATCATTTTAATCAAATATGTTTCAAATTATAGCTTATTAATTATTTCTTAGATTGCCTTCTTTTCTGCGGCTATGTGACCTTACGGACGTAAAAATAAAAATATTTAGACGACACGTGTGTGTGTGTGTTTGTGTGTGTGTTTGTGTGTGTGTGTGTGTGTGTGTGTGTGTGATGTGATGTATAGATTCCTACTCTTAATTTTACTTACCATTATGTTATTGGATGCTAATCTTGAGTATTTAAGCAAGAAGAATTAAATTTAGCTTTCCCTCGCTCAGCTTCTGCGGTTTCATGACGATTCCGTTTCTCAGCAATGATGGCTATGAAAACCAGCTCTACTCACTTACAATGTCAATGAAGTCCTGCTATGATCTAGTATGGAAAATTATAGATATATACATACAATAATTTCTGATCCATTTATATGACTGATAATGTATTATATAAAATAAAGAATAACACAAATGAACATTACATTTAATAATATTATTCCCAAAAACTCCTACCAGTAGAGCTATTTGCTAAATACAAAGCTAATATATTTAATATTAGATCTTGCATATTACAAGATAAAATTAAGATTTTGAAAACTAAATATAATTTGGTAAATGTTCATAAGAATTAATAAGAATTAATAAAAATCATACTCAAGGGGTGACAAAGTTATATTATTGTTAAAGACAATATTATTGAAATAAGGTTATATTTTCTTGGATTAAAGTTTGAAAACATCTTTATATATAATAAAATTACTACCCAGTAATCATAGTTATGTATTCATATTGTTCTCTCTGGATAGTAATAAAAACTACTATCCACGCTAGTAATAAGTACTTTTTACTTTCTCGATACCTTACAGGTAATAGAGCAAGTGTTGTGATTGTCAAAGAATCGAACTTAAGATTTTTATGAATGTCGACGTTTTATGGCGCCCCTCTCCCCCGAATCCAAAAAAATGGCCTTTACAATGGCACCTTTCTGTCCATCTGCCTGTCGGTCTGTACCTCAGAGTAGAGCCTAAACTATTTTACCAATTGGGCTAAAGCTTGGTATCTAGGGTTTTCATAAGGTTGCCCTGAGGGATTTTTGGAATTGAATATCCAACCCTAAAATTAAGAGTAGTTTCCTTTAGAGTGAACATAGAAAAAATCGATTTAATCAAACTGGGTTCTAACGACATTGATTAAATTTCATTTATAAGGATTGATAAACATTAAAAACAAAATGGCTACTCTCAATTTGTCTTCAAAATGACTTTAAGGGTACCGTAGTCCTACTGAAGCAAAAATTCTATTTTTTTATCATATCTCCGTAACTTTTTGAGATATGAAATTACTTATTAGTGCAAATATGGGGGTTTATCTATACATTATAATAAAAATCTTTTATTTGAAATATATTTGTATAAAACCAATAGTTTCGGAGATATTGGCAAATATACTAATACAGCTTTGTGAGCTTTAGTTGAACAGAAATACTACTTGAGTTTTAACAAAATAATTCTTTAATGTCATAGAGTAGGAAATGAGTAAATCTCTCAAAAAGTGTATGTTCTCTTTCTTTCAACCTCTTAGATTATTGATGTACAAAAATTTCCCCTAACTCTATCATTTCAGATTCAATAGTCAATATTTACCTTTTTTATTAGTCCAAAATTATAAATGAGGAGTTTAATAGCAATGCGATGACTTGAAGAATTTCGAAAACTTTATCTGGAATTTGAAATTTTAATACGAATTGTTGACCTAAATGAAAGCATTAACGATCTTTTATATTGGTCTAAATATACAAATGAGGGCTTTAATCCTTAAAAAATGTAATCATAAAATTTAAAACTGGGATTCAAAAAATGCTTTACATAATTATATTGCAATTTGTGCTCCGGTTTGCTAGTGTATATTATTTCGTTTCACACATTTTACGAGTTTTGAGAAAGTACCTCCATTTTTAACAATGGAGAGAGAAAGTCCATGCGGAGTTATGTACCATTTATTTTCTAATAGTTTATTTAGGACTTTTATGTACAAATTCTAGAGTTTTCTCATAAATAGTAGCTTAAAATTTACTTTTAATTTTGTAGAAGTTTATTCATTGTATTTATAAAAATTTGGAGACTACTCAAATAAAAACTAAACAAAAATATAACGGGCCACAACCACCACAAAACATAATAATAATAATAATAATAATAATAATAATAATAATAATAATAATAATAATAATCGTAATAAACAAATAACACTTATTTTTTAAATACCTAGAGACAATATGAAAGTATAAAAGACTAGTGTAATGATAAATCCATGATACAAATAGTCATAATTTAATAGGAGCCTTATCTGACGGTTATAAAAGAAACTAACTTTGCTTTCACATGTCTCTTGTCTATACGTTAAGCCATAATATGATCTGCAGCTTCACTTTTGATAGATGTTATAAATGTATATGAATAACACTAATTATTTAGTAAAATGTTATCAATGTTGACATCAAAATATATGTTTGTATTTTCAAAAGGGCTCTTCTTATGAAAATCGCTCCCTAACTAGTGAGATGACTGAGCTTGGTTTCTTTGCCGAAAGTTTTTTGATGATGCAGATCAGACCCACGCCTTTTTCTATTATTTATTTAAAATAGTCTTGATACTAGCGGGTCACGAGAAAAAAATCGTGAGCCCTGGTTTGTACGACACTGCTCTTTGATATTCCCGTGTTTCCTAAAACAACCATTTCAACTGATGGAATATTCGTATAATATAGGATTTTACATCACGTGCTGTATAGAAACTACGATTAATCACTTTGGCCGTGTTTAGTTCGTCCACCGCAGTCACTGCCATCGAGATCCCACACTAGCAGCGCGATGATGCGTCATCTGTTCAACAATGATTAATAACGAACCAAATGACAGTCACAATATCATTTCACTTCACACAGTTGGCACCAACGTCGAATGCTCACTTGCATACAAACAATAATGATTCCGGGTGACAGGACATTTTGGGTGCAAAGAGGGGTTTTAACGTATGGCGGCGAAAGTGAATTGGAGAACATTTGAGGGTAAATGAATACTTCGTTAAATCACAATAAAATTATCAATGGCTTTACAAGCTGTGTTGCATATATTTATATGTTGGAGTCGCGTACAAATTTAATAAAAAGTTGACGGTAGCTATAAATAACCTTTTAATTTTGTATAGAATAAATAATTATATTTAAATCAAGGTAATTTATATAATTTAAAAAAATACCGTAACTTATTAAAAATATATTCGATATTCTTCTCGCCATTTATAATCCTATATTTCTAGGAATAACAAGCTAGGAGAGTTACTAGATCTAATTTCACATATTTATACGTCAAGTCGCTCTGATGCTGTAAATGTTGATAGGTATAATCCATATTTATATAATAACACTATCAATAAGATAATACAATGCTATAACTAATGAGTGTAAAAAACCTAAAAGTTATATCATGCTAAAACATGCCTGGATATATATTATACAAAAAAAGAACAAACTACATCGGAATCGGTTAAGTGGTTCCATAGATATATATACACATATCCAGCTGACACTTCACCGGGACTAACACCAAAACACCCGATTATAATTATTATACTAAAAAATGCCTGTATAAATACTCTACAGAATAATAAAAATTACACCATAGTAACTATGTGGTTCCATGCATTTTTATAATACGTTATAAATACTTGGCATTAAGATAAGTTAATTACTTATTATTCTACGACCCAAAGGCGTCAGTCTCGTAATATAATGGATTGTTAAAGACAGGGTCGAATACACTGAGGGTGATTGCGTCTCTGTCGTTTCCCCGTCCTCTGTCAAGGCTAGTGTGGCTGCACTTCTTCATTCTTGGCCTTTATTATATATTAGTAGTAACCAGTGTGTTAGATATAAAAAATATATTTATGTAGACAATGTATAAAATCAGTTATATGATAAAAGAATGCTCAGCCTAACTTGACATATTTCTACCTCATCATAAAAAAAAAATTAAATTTATTTAATTCGTGGATCATTAAATATATCTTCATTTGTTTATTCTTACTCTAAACTTCATCCAAACCCGATAGACCTGGACAGGTGCAATCTTACAAACTATCTTCGAACAAAACAAAAATGAATGAGGGGGAAAAAATGTTTTAATGAATGTTAATGGTTCGTGCTAGTTTGAAAGCTTTCCTTCTGAATCCTATTTGTGAAGCTCCTTTTCATTCTTCCTTTTTATTAAGGCTGGATGCGTAGTACAGGTAGTCAAGTTACCACCTACAATCCCCCGTCATAATGTAACCGTCAGGACAGAGCCGTTTGAAGGGCGGTTGAAAACGGTTCATCTACCACTATTTCGCGGTATTTCTACATTACCTGTATACCCGAGCGATGTTTCCGTACTCAATTCAGCACTGAGCTGAATAAGAGTAAACTATTAACATGTGCACGAGCTACTATCATCGTGACTATTTATAAAACCAGTAGCAATCGTGGATAGTTGTACGTAATTTGGTAGGTGCGTGGTTCATTGCCTTAGCGGCGTTTACGGAGGGACGCATGCGCAGAAAAAATATTATGACCTGGATTTGGTAGAGAGGTCTTTTTTTCTATCAGAATCTTATATACAAAAGAAAGTTCGATTCCTTCTTTCCGCATGAATTGTTCAAACACTTCTAAACGTCCGTCCTAGAAATATGAAATTTGCCAATAAGATAGAAGGACCTCTCCCCTGTACAACCAGAAATATCTAAAAACGGGAGAGTTCAAAATGGGGCACCAGGAATTAAGGGGTCTTGAGGGATGGTCTAAATATAGAAGAAACCTAAAAGGGAAAGTAGCTAGAGTCATCACTCCAAATAATCAAACACTTTTTAAAATTTGATATTTTAAATCTAGCCTTGGGTGATAAGGGTTCAAAGATTACAAAACTAATAGAAACAACAACTTGTAAGAGTGGTATAACATTTTAACTTGGCAGGAAGATTAAGAGACTATTATAAATAACCAAAAAAGTCTTACAGTTTCAAGTTTTAAAATGGGACCCTAAAAATAGATAGAGGGGACTTATTAACAGAAAACCACACTTTTAAATTATATAGAAAATTAATATTTGTCATGAATGTAGTGCGATTACTCCAAATAACTAAATAATTTTTAAATATTTGAAATTTTTTATTAATGTTGGGGAAATTAGGGTTTTCGAAATTTCATAAGCTTATACTACAAAAAAAAATTAATTCTTTATGTGGTAGAATATATAAACTTTTCAGAAAGGTAAGGGCCACCCTGAAAACCTTGAAAAAAACCTTCCAAATGAAGTGTCTTAAAATGGGGAGAGGAATATCCTCTCTGCCACCCAACCCCCACAAAAAAAAAATCCAGAACTGATAGAATGGAAAAATTCCTGTAAAGTATAAAAGTGAAATATTTAGATACATGTAGAGAGACAAACAAAGAGATGGATCAACACATAAACAATAACTTCACGGTGTCAACTCAGCCAGCCTTACTGACTAAGTGGCCGACGTATGTTGGTGAAGATAGTGACAACACTAGCGGCTAGAGGGTGTTATGTGATCAGCGCAACGAATCCTTCAACCATTGATCTCATTTTTCTAGACCAGAGAAGCTACTGCTTTATTCAAGTAGCTACACCATTTGTCGTCACGAGGCTTATTTTGACCTCGTTCCAGACTCAATGATTCACAGATACATTTTGGAAGTGGCGGGGATCAAACATGGGATATCTGGATCTGTAGCCTGGAACTCTGGCCACTAGACCACAAAGGTGAAAGGGATTGACTCATACAACAAAAAATGTGTAAATTTGGAAAATTACAAAATAGGTTTGGGGCAAATTGGGTGATGGGACCATAAATATACAATTAACAGGAGGTGAGATAGAACATTATTTGTCAGGGATGTAGTGGAATAACTCTAAAATAATTCTTAGAGTTCGATTTCAATTTTTTTTTTTTTTTNATTCGTGGGGTCGAGAGAAAGTAAAAATTGTTAAGCTCAAAATCTGTGTCTGTGAAATTTGGTGGGCCTAAATAACCAAATATTTATAGGTGAGGTGGAAATTTGAATTCCGGCACTCAGGTATAGATAATCAGATAATTTAATGAGTCTTAAAATATTAGATTTCAAAGATAGGGGGCGGCCAAACTGAGCGAGCGACTAAAATATAAAATAGAACACATTGGTTCTAATGAGAGGTGGCCAGACTGGAGCGAGCGACCGAGCGCGTGCGCTTGAAAGATAGAACCGTCTTTATTTTTCAAGCACGCGCGCTCGACCCGGTACAGTATAGTTTACAGGTGCTAAGCAATATTATTATGTGTTGGTTCATTGAGTGCTAGGAACACTTCTCATTTTGACATTTTTATTAATATCGATACTTGCTACTAACGGCCTAATTTAATTGGTAAGATCATAAACCATACTTATATATGTATATATGTAAAACTGATATGTTAAGATACTTCAATATTATCAAAGTAGGCCTTTACAAATAAGAATCCCCATTAGCGTGGAGAGAGGATGAGAAAACCACAACAATAAATCACTTGTTAAAACAACCCTAATCTCACTCAGCCAAGATTCGTAGCCTCCTCGTCAACAACTAACGAGAGCTATCTGCTAATCACGTGCTCGCTCACACGCTCGCCAGTCTGGCCACCCAGTCGCTTGTGCGCTCGCTCGCACGCTTGTCAGTCTGGCCGAACCCATAGAGTTGGAAAAAGAAAGCAGATGGTGTTTAAAATTTCAAAGAAACAGCTACGTCCAAGGGTGGAAAAGAAATTAATTTTGACTAGAGGGTAAAGGGACCACTACAAGCAGCCATAAATGTCCGATAGTTTCACATTCTTAATAGAGACTCGGGGGAAAAAAGCGGTAGAGTCGTATATTAACAGAAAATCACACTTTTAGGTGATATAAAAAAAATTAAAACATTTCCAGGAATTTAATGGTATTACTATAAATACCTAAATAATTACTAAATACTTTAATTGTATAACTGGGGGCTGTAAAAGTGGGGAAAGAGGGTTTAAAAATCTTAAACACCTTTATAAAAAAACACTTTTCACTATGATTGAAGGTTTAAATTGGTCAGGAATGAATTAAGACTTAAGATTCGAAATTTCAAAGTTGAAAATGGTGAAATGGTAGAGGTTGAATTCGTGATATAAAACAAAATTCAGCAGAAAGTTAATTGTACCACTCTAAATAACCATTAGATTGTAATAAATTTGTATTTTCTAGTGTAACTTCAGGAAATAAGAGGTAAGGGAAAGGTATTAACAGAAAACAAATCTTTTATGTGAGATATAAAATAAATTGCAAGGAATATGGTGAAAATATTTATAATATTCTTTAAATATTTGAATTTTCTAAGTTTAGGTTTTTTAAATGGTGGAGGGTAGAAGGTGGCTGAAATTTCCAGTGCTTACATAAATATTAAGTGTTGGAATTTCTTAAATGAGAGTGGTTGGGTGGGTGGGGAGTGCGTAAATGAAGAGGGTGCAAAATTTCCAAACTCTACATACAAGAAGGGAGTTCTCCCCAAATTTCTTAACTTAATGTAATATAACACATCCCGTATGGCAGAAAATTGAAATATTTACTCATATGTAGAGGAACAAACCCAAATAATCATAATAGTTTGAATTTTTTTTAAATTTTCAAACAAGTGTCAAAGTATTATATGGTGAGGTAAGAGGGGAGATCTAGAGTTCCAAAGTACATAGAAAGAACACCTTTTGGGTGCGTTATAAAATTGATATAATTACAAGTACTTAAAAAGACCAACCTATAAAATCAGAAAATAGTAAAATTTATAAAATTGATACCATAAAATAAGGGGTTACAAATTTCCCACTTAATAAGAAAAAAAATGTGGTAAAAAATTGAAACATGGCAGGTAATTGCAGGGAGCAATATGTCTCTTTAACAGTCCATTATTTCATTTATGATGATTGATGATTGTTGAACGGTGATGACCTTTTTAATTTTTTTAAACAATATATTATATTGGTTCATTTTATTTATATAATGATCTGTATACAATTTTTTTTTAGATTTTATCTTTATTTATAAGTTATGTTTTCTTCGTCCTACCTATTTTTCACGTTTAGTCACATGAGTCGATGTGGCCCGCATTTTTATCTTTCAATTTAACGAATTTTGCAAGAAACAATAAGTTATAATTTTTCTGTGAGTAAATATACTAAATCACGATTATTATCAGTGGTGGCGAGTGATATTTATTTTTGGTGGGCCCAGTACAAAGCTTACCAGTAATGTATTTTTCTCACCACGTGCTAACATATTAAATTAAATTCATTTAAATTTTCTTATTTTTTAAAACCACTAAAATTACAAAATCACTAAACAAATCTACAAAAATAAAAAATAAAATAATACAGGCTTTGAATTAAACTTACCCAAGGATGTCAGTATTTAATTATTTGTTCAAAAGTTGGGCACGTCTATTCTTCTGACTGGTTAACAGATGGATGACTCTTTTGATGAAGTTTGGAAACTCAGCAATTCCTTCCCTGTGTATATAACAATGAACAACCAGCCAGCGTATTTAACTGGTCTTGACCAATGGTGTTCCTAAGGAACGTTTGAATTCTTTTTAACATACTGAAATTTGACTCCAACCACGGAATCTAAGTATTGTAATGCAATATTTGCTTTTTTTTAAATATATTTTCTTAGCACCGCGTCTTACTACTCGTTCGGGCTATATGCCTATGTACTAATTGCACTAATGATTTAGGGATTAGAAAGGTTATGTTCAGAGTAAGTATACCCACATTTGCGTGTAGGGACAGTGGATAACAATTTTGGATAAACCAACTTCAGTACACCCGACCGAGATTCGAACCTCAATCCCCCCGTCATGGGCAGTCCAGTATACTCAAAGAGTAGCGCATTAGACCAAGCAACCACCGAAGTGGGTAATACTTACTGTTCCAAATGTTTTAACCCTACATACTCATACATTTTCCAAATTCGCACATTTCATGCAATTGTCGCATTGCTCTGGTGTGGTGCGTGAGTCCCACATACCACATGCGACTGTCGCATTGCTCTGGTGTGGTGCGTGGGTCCCACATACCACATGAGACTGTCACATTGCTCTGGTGTGGTGCGTGAGTCCCACATACCACATGCGACTGTCCCATTGCTCTGGTGTGGTGCGTGAGTCCCACATACCACATGCGACTGTCGCATTGCTCTGGTGTGGTGCGTGGGTTCCACATACCACATGCGACTGTCGCATTGCTCTGGTGTGGTGCGTGGGTCCTACATACCACATGCGACTGTCGCATTGCTCTGGTGTGGTGCGTGGGTTCCACATACCACGTGCGACTGTCGCATTGCTCTGGTGTGGTGCGTGGGTTCCACATACCACGTGCGATTGTCGCATTGCTCTGGTGTGGTGTGGGGGTACCACATACCACATGCGACTGTCGCATTGCTCTGGTGTGGTGCGTGGGTCCCATATACCACATGCGATTGTGGTCCGTGTGAAACCGCCCAGCTACGGTTTTGCTCGAAGTGTAATGGTCTTGAGAGATAACTCCCACTGGCCGATGGGGCTTATCTGAGAGGGGCTGGCCCCTGTCAACTTCTTCATTTACTCATTGGGGTCTCAAGTGCTGCTACAGTCACGTGACGATTGTAGTGAATACTGAATCCTCTTAGGACTGGAATACTGTATAACGAATAGAATAATTCACTGTGTGTAGAAAATGGTGCTCCCCTTCATATTAATGTTTTTTACAAATTATGTTATAGGCCTAAAATAAAATGAAATAAAAAAAGTTCTTATGTTCAAAAAGTGTGGGTGGGTCTGAGCCCCTGTGGCCCCTGATCATTAGTGACGTGAATGTTCAATAGTAGACTATGAAGTAGGTAAGTTGTATGAAAGGAAGAACATGTGGCAGCTATGTGGAACTTTACTTTAAATTGTTATAGTTAATTTTAAAAGCTTTAAACATGTATTTTAATGTGTATAGTCTACGTTGGTATAAGTATATATTGATGTTCTGTATAGTATAAAAAACACATTTATACTATATATATGTATATATATATATGTATGTGTGTGTGTTCGTGTTAAAATGTTGTACTTCTTTTTTAAAATTCTAGGATAACTGTACAGTACATTAAATGAAACATACTGACCTATTGAGACTTTAAATTTATAATAATGAATCGATATTAAAATTAATCACTATACACTACCTTATGCACTTTATTTAATTGGTCGTATTCAAATAAGTAGAAATTAAACTCATTTTGCAGACAAAGAGAGAAAATACTGACTAAATATATTTTATTGACTTAGTCTGCTCTTATCTGGAGGCGTATGTTGCGCCTGCGCACTTGATGTAGCCAGCATCCTGACACTTCTAGTCAACCTAAGAAAAGGCTTACAGTGTTTGCCCGTCTGTGTGTTATTAATAGCTATATCATTAAGGCCCATATTATATGGATTAAAGAATAAGTAAAATGTCTGTAGTGCGTAGCACAGGTGCTGCCACCTGGGGCGTGACATCATTGTGGATCCAAAATGGCCGCCACGCATTATTGTCTCACCTGACACCTTCAGTGTTGCCATCTAGCAAGACACGATGAAGTTAAATACTCTTTTAAATTAATGACCACCCACTGGGAGATTATGTTTCCCTATAGAAGTGTTAATAAAAATAAATTTTATTCAAAAAAAAGTATTCAATCAGGAATAAATAATATTTAGTTTCAGATGCCGAGGTGATGGTGTGAATTAAGGGACATTTAAAATCATTACTTATCTTTCTGACCCATTCACGAAAGAATACTGTACCAACGTCAAAAAGAAATAAACTTAACTGTGCCACTTCAGACTCGTTTCCTTTGAGAAAATTGTGTTGATTGTGATGCTAATCACGGCACAGGTGTTCGTCAGGCGTCAACTTATTAGTAAAGATTATGAATCGTTGTGTTAATCACAGTGAGGTCGTTATTAATTATGCTAGACCTATCTTTCGCTATGCATTGACTTGAATGAGAAAATTATAATGCAATATAAGCTACAAGAGCATTGTTAATAAACAGGCCTATATTTTATTACGATGGTCTTAACGTTTTTGGACAGTTTTATAAGTTACTAAAAACAGTTCCGTACTAATCAGCCTCGAAAATGTATATGTTTTTGTCACTTTGCCAAGTGAAATCAATTTACATTGCTTACTTAACAAAATATATTTGCAAATAGGGTTAGCCAGGAACTGATGTTTAGTATATTTTAATTTGTTAGAACCATTCACAATAATATGATTAGACAAAATAAACTATTTAACTGGTTATAGCTATATTTCAATTGCCTTTCAAATAACCTTTTGAAACACCTACAAAAATGTATTTTTAATTGCAAACATTGATTGAAAGATTTTAATGTCAACAATTGTATGAATAAATTTTGTCTCGCAGAATTAAAGAATTTATCAAAAGAACTGATTATTGTCTATTTGGATTTTTCATGACTAAATGAGAGAACAAAAAATGGTAATAGATCTATTATGCTATCGGTTTCGTGGTTGTAGAACCAAGATAAATTATAATTAATAAAATAATTAATTAAAAAGTATCGTATCCACACTTTTATCTTATCAGAGATCGACCATAGATTATGACATAAATACATGTTTTTATACTTTAGAAAAAGGCCATTTAAAATGTTAGTTTAAAATGAAAATATTTGATTTTTTAAACACAAATGCACCAATACGATTTGTATTGACGTCATCAACAGTCTTGATCACGTCCGGCGCACCAACTTTGTTTATTATTATTTTTTACCATACGGCCTAAATGACCGAGCAGGACATGAAATCCAGGCTAGGTCGCCTTATGTGTAGCTTATTAGCCACTCTGGTGGAACAGAACGTTGCCCTTGGTACACCATAGGAGGCTCTCTACACGTCGTACCAGCAATGTAGGTACGTTTATATATTTAAACGGCAAACAATATAGTTTAATATATATATATATATATATATGCTTACAAAATTAAAAAGTCGTGGGTGATTTGGTAACACTTTCAAAATGATAACACCTCATTAATGAGGCAAGTTAAAATATCTATTTACATGGATGGAAGCCATGACTCACTGACAATCACTATATCTCCGAAGCCCCTTAGCTTTAAATCTTGATATTAGCAGTGAGGCTTCCTACAGGCTGTAAACATCCCATAAGAAAGGGTTTTGCAAAATTTGATCTTTAAAAAGTGAAAAGGGGGTCTGAAAATATCAAATTTCATGTACGTATCTTTTGAACCAGCGGGCTTTAAAGCCTTGAAACGTAAAATGGTGTTCATTTTAAGAATTGGGCTATACACTTTTAAGAGATTTTTTAAATATTTCATCCCCTAAGAGGGTGGGGAGGGACACAAAGGTGTGCAGCTTACTGATTCACTAATCATCGTATTTTCCTAAACTCTGGTCATGTAATTTTGATATTTTGCTTGGAAGAGATGTAGTTGTACTGCCCCATATTATCCATCTATAGATGAGACATTTCAAAATGGGGCTTCAGGAAATGAGAGGCCCATTATTTGTAAAACATTTTAGATGAGGTAGAAAGTTAAAATTTGGCAGACAGGTAGAAGGGTAGTTCCTGTTAACCAAATTAATCTTAAAATGAAATAATAAAATGTGTGAATTGGAGAAAAGGGTTTGGGGTGGTATAATGCAACATTTCTAAAGATAATAGTACACAACTACTTTCCTGTTTGTTAGAAAACTGAAATTCGGCACACAGGTAAAAAATACCACTCTAAATAAATATTAATGGCTCAAAATGTTAAATTTTTAGTTTAAACTTCTAGTTTTTTAATTTAAGATTTTTAATTTTAACAGCAAAACACACTTTTATGCGTGGAAGAAAATTTAAATTTTGAAGGCCGGTAGAAAGACAACTCTAGATAATGAAGTGCATATTAAAATTATAAATTTAAGTAGGAAATGTTTAAATGGAAAGGAAGGGAAGGGAAGGGGGCTGCAATTTGCAAAACTAATAAAGACAACTAGTTTTCCGTGTGGTACTTAATACTAGTTTAATATAATCTCATTTTTTGATACGAAGATATAAAATAAACTTTGTTTGTATAAAACTCGAGTATCCATATTATCATTAAGATTGAACATTTTGTTTCATTTTTATCTTATTTTACATATTATATTATACCATTCAAAACATTCCTTAATTGCCAATTTATTATATTGTATTTTACTAACACTCACGCTGATGGTCTCACGATTAAAGGCGTCAGTCTCGTAATATATTGATTTGCTTATAACAGGTAAGAATCTCATAAGGATGTTCTGAGATTGGTTTCATATATGACATGTTGTGATTTATTACTGTAGATTTTCTGCTAAATCATGTGAAATCCCTTTTAACTACCTTCCTCATCCTACCCTTTAGATTAGCCCATTAATAGCCATGTTTAGGTGGAAACTCAGTGGGGATGTCAAATTCTTCGATACCGTGATTCCCTCGATTCATACTGGTAACAAAAGAATTGATAATCGATCTTAATATTACGATTCTCGATACTTCTGATTCCTAGCTCTTAATGAGAGTACTGACGACTAAGCAAAACGAAACAATCCAGAATGAGTTGTAATCTGTTATTTCCATACTATTTTATTTGGTGTTAATTGTTATATATTTCTGTCCAATTAACGATCCTATTAAGTGAAAAGACTTGTGCTATCAATTTTTTTGTTATGCTATCAAGTTGAATAAATATATTTATGTATGAGGTTGGAAAAATAATGAAATTGTATATATTCAAGAATCTAAATCGAGAATCAAAAAATCGAGGTTGAACTCAAGGATAGGAATCGATAGTTGGAATCGAGAAAAACATGTATCGTGAACATTCTAGGTTGAAAGTAACGCTTCTACTTACTTTTTAGTACTAGAGACACAAATATGCATTGTTGCACTTACAAAATTACTCCACTTATCCCTATCTTGAGCTAGTTCTATACAGTCCACCTCAATACACCCTATCCTTACACCAAGCTAATTCTATCCAGTCCAACTCGTTACACCCTATCTCTCTTAGGTACATTATAATGTTATCTTCCCATCTACATCTAGGTCTTCCCAGTGGTATCTTCCCATTGGGTTTTCCAAACAATACCTTGAACGCTGTTCCAGATTTTTCCATTCGCGCTGAATGTTATCTGGGATGAGTACAGAGAATGTAACTAATAATTATGTAACATGCAAGAATTGATAATCCTAAAAATTTCTATTGATGTTCACATGGTATGTGACTCATAATTATATAACTTGAAAGATTTGAATACCCCAATAACATATGCTCATGAATACAGGGTATGTAATTCATCATTATGCAGCCGACCAAGTAAAGGACACTTATTCATGAAATATTTAAAGTACCATGCTGACTTTAAAATGGCCTATGTCGTGTGAGAACAATAGCAACCTATAATAATCAGATAGGTCCAAGTGACTTGTTAAAGATGTGTCTGTGCGTATATTCGCTACTTCCTGGACGAGGGGTGATGGGAACACTTCCGGCTGGAGGAGATTTCATCCCTAGGGTCTAACGGTGCCTGCCATATGGTCATGAGAAGTGAGCTCACTGTAGTAGAGTATGTTTGCTCTGAAAATATTCAAGTCTGGTATTCTCGGTAACGCGCAGATGAGCAAGACAGATGTGACTCCACGATAACTACATGCTGGGAAGAGATCATTATCATGACTGAATGGCTCGGTATACCAACTGAAAGGTGCCGTCAAGCAGTCAATACATACACATGATCAATAATCACAGAGTATTGCGTGTTGGCATACAGTGTTATCACGGGTATCACTTTCAAATGAGGGTCTAAGCCAGGGGTCGGCAACCCTTTTGTTGGACCTTGAATCGTCTTGAAGACTTATCAAAGGTCCCACGATCAACTTTCATTTCTTCCCTACACTTTAACTTTTTTTTTCTGTACACATTTGTTTTATTTCCAAAAATCAATCTTCCTTGAATACTTAATTCCCCATCCTTTTGGAAGTATATAGAGAATATATAAAATGTATATTTACATACTAAATTATTTAATTTTCTTTTAACATGACCAATTATGACCGATCAAGGGTTTTTGGTCACTCTCATATATTATTTGTGAGACTAAAAGACTCAAAAGATTGACTCTAATGACATCGTAACGTGTAGGTTTATTACGTGATCGAATGAAAATTGACACGAGATCGACCAGTTGTGAACTTTTGCAGTATTATAGATATCCGATGGGGGACAGAATGGGGTTAGAGACCTTGTCCGGTGTATTGAGGGAGGTTTTCCCAAAATAGTCACTCATTGCCCTTCCCATAAATATGTGTAGTCCCCTACACTTCCTCTAAATTCAACTTCTTTTGCGGGTGACCTGGTGATCTTGGGGTAAGGTGTCAGACTTCTGTGCTGAGGGTCCGGGGTTCAATCCTCGGTCCCGGCACAGATTTATCTGATTGCCAAACCCTTCCTTCACCTCTGACAAGACGTGTATTAATCACAACTTGTGAATGTGAGGAATGTCAGGCCTCTACCGTGGTTCGGATTCCACGTTAAACTGTAGGTCCTCCATTTTATCTCACAATCACCATACCATTACACATTAGCTTAAGTGCGTATAACCCGAACGGGTAGTAAGACGCGGTGCTAATAATAATAATAACTTCTTTTGCACACTAGCGTGATTAGTATATATTCGCACCACCTGAACGAACAGTAAGACGTGTACTAATAATAATATAAATACGAGACAGTAGTAAGAAATATTATCTAGACTCACACCTCACACTCATCAATCTCAAAATATAATGTAGAAGGACAAGCGTTTTTACAAATTAACATAGATATAAAATATCTTGGAGATACTGGACTGCGCATGCGTGTCATTTAATTTCATCATAATTCAAGTAGTTCTAGAAAAAACGAGCCCGTTACCACTATGGTGTATTTTTATATTGCACAGTGTCAGGTGTGACCAAGCCATTTCTTCCCCGTCTGAATCTGCGCGTGACTTTGTGGTCAGGGAAGGGGGAGCAATTAATTCCTATTTAGTTTGGTTTTAAATATTTTTTATTCCTTATTCGACAAATAGTTTTCAATCTTCACTTATTAATTTTCTAGGTGTTTGTATACATTTAAACATAAAAATATTAAATGCAGAGAGAAAAATATCTTCAATTTCCTGAATGCCCGTGACCAGTATTATAGAACTGTTGAGTCTACAATGTACATACAGTTTAACTCAACTTATCTACTGAAGCGTTTCATCCCCTTAACTCAGTCAGTAGAGTGTCTATCTACTTTGCTAAGGGTCCAGAGTTCGATTCCCAGAATGGCCGAAAAATGTGTCATTGTTGAGATATGGGTTTACCCTTTCACAGTGATGAATTAACAGCCGGGGATTGGATGTTGTGCCTGTCCTAGAGTTAAGTTAGATTATAAGGCATATGAAGCTACGACAAGCCTAGCTAACCGGTAGTGAAAAATATATAGCTTGAGTAAAAAAAATGACACAGGACAAAGACTGGAAACATTAATGGACGTAAAAAAAGTCTACTGAGGCAAAAACTGTAGACATATTGACTTTAAGTCGTGTTACCTTACACACAACCATAAATAATATCTTAAAATAGTAATAGGCAGGTCACTTTCACTCCTTTTTTTTGTCTAATTTTTGTCGGTATAAGGTTGTGGTGTAAGTATCTGGTTACACTTTAAATAATAACAAGCATCGTCACTGACTAGCAATCAAATGTAGTTCAAATCATTGTTTTAGTGAACATATTGTGTAAAATTATATTTGACATGTACACTTGATAAAATATGTCCAGAAGCGGATTTACACTATAGGCCCACTAGGCACGGGCCTAGGGGCGGCGGCTTTATGGGTTGGAAAATTTTGGATAGCATTATTTTAATTTTAATATTTTGTTTTTAATAATTATTTATGGCGTGTACATGCCTGATTTTCTTTCGTAGAAATCCTTTCTCGAATACTAACTTCCACCCCCCCACTCCCCCAACATCTCTTTCCTCCGAAACCTCCTAAAACCCTTGAAAAATATGGGAGGGGGGGCATATTATAACTGAGCCTAGGGGCGCAAATTTTTAAATCCGCCATTGAATATGTCTATGGTATGGATATATCTCTACACTGGGGGACAGCTCTCAATTCAATTATTTCTTAAACTGTATTAATTTTTAGTTATTTTTTTACTTGTTAACTCTAAGAAATTTAGAGGGACATAAAATGTTGAAATATTTAATTTTTAGACAGTAAATTAATAAGATGAAATTTAGTCAGGTTAAGTTTAGTAATAAAGTTTGCTTTTGATGGGTAAGCCAGACGGCCAAGACAATTCAACTCATCAGCTTTGGATTTGATATATTATTTGCAGACTCTTTCAAACCCCACAGAATGAATTCAAGGTCATAGAATAGTTGGATATTCCATATATCATCATGATCATCATTAGTTTGTTGGCGTTTGCTGTGAGTGGACGTGTTTTTACTGAATCCCGCAAGTGACCCCATTGTTTGTAATGAGTGTTGTGTTCTGTGTGAGTTTGCATATTCTTAGAGCTGGAAAGTTGATTTGTTCAATATGCCGGACCATTGTGGAAAATGCTCCCGTGCATTTTTTGGCCAACACAGGTTTATCTTGTGTTTTGGTCCTTGTGAAGCAAGGTTTCATCAAAATTAATGAGGCAGAGGAGGGTTTTTTTTTTAGCGAAAAGAGGGGTAAACATTCAAGTGTGAACATGTACCATAAAGGCTAAAGCTTCGTTCGGGGATGGTACCCTCACCAAATTTACTTCTGCACCCTCCGTTCCAGTGTGGCTGGAAAATACCATTCCACAAGTAATGAATTATTTTGAGGAGCTGCGTCAGCTAATCGGGAAGCAATTTTAAAACAGCTGTTAAATTCCCTGATTGGCATGGTTTATGATTTATCTACACAGGTAAAGGATTTGAGCAAAGGTAACTTTGTTTTTAAATCCCAAATTTTGGATCTTTTAGCTTTTAAGTCCCCGGAATGTTTAGTTTGAGTTATCTTCACACTCTTCTAATCCAGTTTATTCCACCCACTTCTTCCCACTTCTCACCCATCTAATTCACAGAATTCACCTAAATTAACTTTTAGCCAAGATTTGAATTTAAATAAAATAAGCTCTGCTCGTAACTCGAAGATCACCGGCTGGGTCGCTGTCCAAGTAAGCAAGCGTTGTGTCACGTCGTAAAAACAAGTCATAGAATTACAACTTGTGCGAGGATCCACCGGTTCAGCGTTAGCGTGTATGTAATTTGCTGACTGGTAACAAGACAGCCACTGACCTACAAACAATTATCTTTTTTTATATATCTCTATTTGTCACCCGTTTTTCCCCTGAAGTTTCCTCCCTGGACATTAAGTCTTATTTCACTTAATAACGCAATCTTAAATACCTTTGTCTGTTCAAAATTGAAAATAAAATCTAACTCAAATTCCTCCTTCCATATTTATATTGAAGAAAATTATTTTTCCTTGATAAACAATAGTTATGTCTGGCTGTCTGGCTGTCTCATTGCACCTTATTATGGGAAGTTGCTGCCATAGCAAACAATCATTGAGGAGTCCCCCTATGTGTCTGCCCCTGCGAAAACTGCTGTTGCAGCCGAACTTGACTCTCAAGAGGATACGATCTGTCTGAACTCATCCCATGACCATCGATGGAGGTCTGGAGGATTCCTCCCAACCCACCTCCCAGCGAATAATAGTGGTATTCTATTATATTAACAAAATGTTCGTGGCCTACGAACTAAAGCTAGGGAATTATTTATAAATGTTTGTTTGAATGAATTCTTTATTATTTATTTGGTTGAAACTTTGACATCTAGTGAGTATGTTAATGAAAATTACAGGTATTGAAATACACTATCATGTGTATTTATGTATTTTATACTTATGTATCTATCTTAGTAATTTAATTTTATCATACTCACACTTTGATAGATCGATTAAAAGTTAATGCTTTTTTTTATCCACATTTGAGCCAGACACATATTAGTGTAATTGAATCTTTATAATTTTTAGTGATTTAAAAACTTGATAAAACTCTATATTAATGCAACGGTTTTATTTACTTTTAAAGTAGACCTGAAATTGGTTAGATAAAGAAATTTAAAATATTCAGAGAAAAAGTACTATACATATTTAAGTATTTGAAACACTAAACACATCATTTTCGATTGAAATTACCTAATTTTATTATTTCGATACTTTACTCTCGACTAACATCCCAATATTTGCAAACCATTTTGTATTTTCACCTGACTTAGCTGTTAGTGTGAGATATTTACTATCCAAACAGGAATCAATAACGGGATATTATTGGCAGGTTTATTGTGCTGGGTAGATTATTTCTCTTTACCATTGTGGAGTCGAAATACAAATCCTATTATTCCCAACAACTAGAGAAAGATCCTCAGGGAAACCATTGAATATCACATGGAACGTGTTTCGCTCGTCCTTTTCTGAAATTAATCTTGAAGGCTGAAGGTGAAACGTTTTATTGCACTCGATCCCATAACAAAGTAAAATGAAGGGTCACTATTGTCATGGGTAAGATATATAGAAACTTCCTCACTGTATTATTTTGGAGGATAGGTCCTCAGAGAGTCGTTTGTTTACCCACAGGTTGAACTCATCAATTAAGGGGACTATAGGGAACTCATTGTTGTGGATTGAGAGGAGGGAAGGATTAGAACTACACTATATATATACTTATATATATATATATATATATATATATATATATATATATATATATATAT
>CABFWO010000994.1:118558-181212 GCA_902155825.1 Timema genevievae
ATATATACCACTATATATAGCTGTTAGACCCATTCATCGGACGGGTAAACCGCATCAAAACTATATCAAATTATAACGTTTAACATCCGGTGAACAACATTTTTAAAGTTCCTCCTTGTACAATCTTGAAATATGGCAATCCCAAGGCAATAATTGCAATATATAAATTAAATCTATGAAGATAATCCTACCTACCACCCAAACTAAGTGCACAGAATAACGTAATTTGGCCTGAGCCCTATTATTTGTTTTATATGAGTTTAGAAGTTTAGAGGCCACAATTCTTTATACATCCACACTTTCCCTTTTTTATGTTATCTTGGGAGATATTTTTACCAATTTGGCCAGTTAAAACTTTCTTCCTCACTGTCCATAAGAAACATTAAAAATGTAAAAGGTTTCGACAAGTATTGTATATCCACAATACATACCGGCCCAAATAATACAAACAAAAAATTTTTAATTCATAGGAACCCCCTGCACAAAAATACAATAAAAAATACAAAATAGTTGAATACAACAAAACATGAACAGTATCTGTCAAGAAAAATTAAATACACATATTATTTTTACATTTAATGTAAATACTACAAAAATCTTCATTTTGCTACTAATTCGAAACTTGTATACATAATAATTTTACGTAATTTTAAGTAAATTAATCTTATATTATTTTATTCACACAAACAAATATATTATATTGCTAGTTATATTGTAAAATAATCCCCCGATACCAACTTTTAACCAAATCAATAAAGATATTTTCAAAAATATCAAATTTTACAAAAATTAATCCTTAGTTAACTATTATTATTTGAATTTTTTTTTAGAAAAACAAATTTATATAACTATTTATAATACAAGAAACTTAAGAGATACCAATTTTGAACCAAATCAACAAACCCATTATTTTTAATAATTATTCAAATTTAGATAAAATGTCATCAGTAAGCTAACCGTAACATAATTTTACCTCCAAAACAAGTATATAGTTTCATTTGTCTTGTTCATGTCAAACACTACCCACATATACATTATAAGAAAAATCGCTACAGCCATTATCAAAATAATTCTCGAGTTTGAAAAAATATCTCATCAGGAAAGGACCCTTTATCGAGTTTTTTTTACTCAAAACCAAATACACAGAGCTATTTGTCATGTCAAACACTCCCAAGATACCCATTTGGAATCAAAGCGTTAGAGACATTGTAAAATATTTCAATTTGAAAAAAAAAAAAATTTATCAGTCATCTACTCATAAATGAGTTAATACCCCAAAAATAAGTAGGCCTATACAGTGTTTTTGATATACCAAACAACTCCCAGACAAACATTTTTAACAAAATTGTTAGTGCTATTTTTGAAATATGTTTAATTTTAAAACACTTCCCACCAGTAAACTACCCTTTAGCTAAAGTTTGCTTGGAAACCAATTAAACTTTACTATTTGTCACATCAAACAAATCCTATATAGGGGCCTATACACTCTAAACAAAATCGTCAGATTCATTTATGAAAAATTTTGAACTAAAAAAAACTATCAGTAAACTACACTTAATTGAAGGGGTAGGTTGAACAAAAATTGAATTATACCTTCTATAAATTCTAAATACCAAGATTGAATCAAACCTATCAAACGATTTTGTTGAATCCGTGTTCAGGTACAGTCTGACAGACAGACAGACAGACACGGGGACAAACATAATTTTAAATCAATTTTTTTGAGTTCATGTTCGTTCAGATAAAACGTAAAAATTCAACAAAATCTCGAGATCAATTTTTTCACGATTACAATGCTTTCTCTTGATATGAAAAAGTTAAAAAAAAGAAGTGATTATCAATAAAACACAAATTAGTGAGATTAATGCCATTTTTTCATATCTTTCGTCATTTATTTAATGTCAGGTGTAAATTTAGTAGATTAAACTCTTAAAACCACTTGTAAATGTTCATCGGTAATGTTTTATTGTAAAGATCTTTAGATGAGATTATAGAAAATGTTTGTTCACAGGTTAGTCCAAAAATAACCAGCATTTTCTGAGTAAATTTTTGAATCAAGATAATTTTAAATTGTACTGTACATATTTATTTGCAACGTGACCTATCATCTCAAGTTGAAGTTGTATATACTTTCATTAGAATATATTTTTTAATTCTGGTATTTTTAGCACTAAGTTTTTTAAGTAGATAGTTGCGGGCCACATAAAAGTACGTGATGAGCCGTATCAGGCCCATGGGCCATAATTCTCCTCAAGCTGCCCTATAGTCATGTTTTTTTTATATTCGGGTTATTTGACAGTGGCAATAAATTATGTTTAATGTTTGATGCAACCACTTTGTGAAAAGTTCTGAAAGTACAGTCATAGCCAAAAATAAAGAAAAATAATAGAAATGAATTAGAAATACTCGTCACTGGATATGATGATTTTATTTTGGATTCTAGATTTTTTTTCAGTTGACTTAATTAAATTCTTTTTGTTTCATTGACATTTAAATTACATAAGTTTGTTTAAAATATTGGCTTAAATATCAGTACATTACTTTTAACTTATTTTGGGGAAGAATGCTCACTTTATTGTTATTACTATTATTATTGGCTTTATTTTCATAGTGGCATTAAGGTATAGGCATTCTCTTTCATTTAATCATGTCTTAAGGTATCATTACACTGCATTTATCAGTTATTATCATTAAATCAAACGCAGGAGACAAGTATTTGAGGAAAATATGTAGTTGATGACATTCGTCTCGCTATGGATGGTAGTAATAGTATTAATATACTCACCTTACTTGACTTCTCGCAGGCATTTAACTGTGTTAATCACAATATACTACTACGTAATTGCTTGAGTCGATTAGGTTTTCTTTGAGTGCCATGCAATGGACGATGTCTTACCTGATTGGTAGGCAGCAGAGTGTGAACATTAATGGAAATTTCTCCTCGTGGCTTCCGGCTAGGACCGGTGTCCCCCAAGGCTCTATATTAGGCCCACTTTTGTTCTCATTATTTATTAAGGTTTTACCTGACAGAATCTTACATTGTAAGTATCACCTATACGCGGATGATATACAGATTTATTTCTCTTCCCGCCCATTGGAAATAGAAACGGCTATACATAAATTAAATACAGAACTTAAGGTCATACATTACTGGTCCGAGAAAAATAACCACTCTTTGAATCCAAATAAACCAAATGGTATTTTTATTGGTTCCAAAATTATATTATCTAAACATGATCGGTCAACTCTGCCTGACATTGATCTCAACTGTGAACCCATATCCATATCAACTACTGTACGTAATTTAGGCCTTACTATTAATGAAAACCTGACTTTGACTGATCATGTGACTTCTATATGTTAAATGCATACAATGTACAATACGTACTTTAAGGAGACTCAGGTGATTCCTACCAGTAAATATCAAGTCCTTGGTAGTACAGACATTTGTTCTTCCTCATTTTGGTTATTGGGATGTTGTGTAATTTCGTCTGACATACCCAGCTACCTCGCCTAACGATTTCAATTTTAACAAATACAGGATGGGCCTTGAATTCACTCTCAATCAGCCAGCCTGCCCTGTGTTCCAAGGTACAAAACTAATTTTTATTTAATATATTTCACAGTCTCGTCTGCCTTAGCCTGGAACGAGACACCTTTAGACTTCACAGATGTGAATGGGCCATCTGATTTTAGAAATAATCTCACCAATCACCATATTTATAGTGTGTGAGCTGCTGCATAATCCATGTGTGCGAGTGCATGTGTGTCTTTGGTTCAAGAATGTTTACTAGTATTATCTTATTTTATCTCTCTGTTTCCATTACTAATTTAAATATACTTTGTTTAGGATGATTACTGTTTCGGTTGCGAGTTCTGTACGTGTTTAATCTCTTTGCAATGTTTTATGTTTTATGTCTAGAAACATAGATCTAGACTTCCTAAAACAAATAAAGTATTTTAATAAGGTTATAAAATTTAATATTACAATAGTGGTTAAGTTAAACTCACTATATTAGTTTTGAAGCATCATAGCTCTCATTCTCATAAGAAATACCCAAGTGTAAGGGAGATATTTCCCTTCATATAGCCGGTGGCATTATGCTTTAAGAAAAGTTAAATTAATAATTTTATTCAAACCTAGTTCACAGAGAGATTATCTGCGGCCTTGTTTTAAAAATGTGTTTGACAATTGTATTATAATATATAGCGTATGACATATCTGAGTGGGAAGGACATGACATCCAGGTTCGATCACCCTGTATGTAGACTATTAGCTAATCTAGTAGCACAGAGCACTGCCCAGGGTACACCACAGGAGGTTGTCTACACGTCGTACCCACAATTAGATGACGTGATGATAGTTATTATGAAGTTATGGAACCGGTGGGGGTCTTTACCTAACGTAATCCTAACTAACCAAACCCTGGCTACCGTTAGGATGATTCCTCATTAGAGAAAATACCCAAGGTACCAGACGGGAATCGAACACGGGACCCCGAGGTTCGTATCTAGGTGCACTAGTCTCTACACCAAGGGGCCAAATAATTTTTTTTCATAGTTAAATTCTTTACACTCTCTTAACCTCAATGACTATAAAAACTATTTTCATATAGCTTTTGGAGATACCCGACTTCCATTAGAGAAACATCTTGCTCCCAATTCTGAAAAAGTGGCAACCTTAGTATGGGCCTCCTGAGTCCAGAACTTTTTATCTATGAAATACATTTTGTTAATGATTTTTACTCCTTATCTAATAAAAAAATCTTTTTCCAAAAACCATAACTGTTAAATTGATTTAGAAATTATCTCACTAGAGTGCAGAATAACACACAAAGTCGATAGAAACACTGTGGTAGCCAGCCATCTAGTGATATATAAATATAGATTTTAAGCACAGTATAATGTACCATGGGCCTCAGGAGGTTAAACAATAAGAGGGACGAGGTGATGTTTAAGAAAATGCACCAGTATTCTTCTAGATTAATAACTTCCAAACTGTAGTACGCGAATTGATTTTCGCAAAATTCTTTCAGGTAATTCCCGATAAACTATTTAGGCCTATGTTATAAATGTGGATAGAATTATTCTCGTGCTATGGAACATCCGTGGTTGTAAATTGGAGCAGAAGTATTCGAAGTCATCGATCGCTCTCATGTCGATTGAGGCATGCAAAAAATCTCTGGAAAATATGTGAAAATACTTTTCCAGCAATATGTGGAGGCATTTTCTTTCTCGTTTGTATAAATACATTGCGTAAAACAACGGAAAACTATCCCACTCTCAGGACATTCCCTACTACTCTGCTTTATCCCAGATAATGCAGGCGGGAGAACCTAACCGTCTGTAGGACTGAGTTTGCGCACGGCTCAGGAAGAATGGAGAAATCCATCAGGTATAGCCCTTGGATCGTAAACTCATCATTTTAATTTTTGTGAGCTTCTAATTTAATAATTGATTCCTTATTAAATCTGGTTCTTAATGCCACTTCATTGATGACTTTGGCAAGATGTGTAACTTTTTACAACGTTAATGCAATACTTTACAGCTATGTCGGATTGTAATACCTGGACTCACAACCTCTTTTACGTTAATGCAATTTATCCATCACATCATATAAAAAATATATGTATCCAAATCTTGAGAGATGACGAACGGAAAGTTAATTTTAAAAGTCTGCCCTTTATCAACCTTTCGGTCTATTCTAGGCTAAGAATTAACTCTTATCAATTTACAACTCTGTTTAAGAGCTGTTCCTCTGGAATCTACTGTAGCCGACACATTCATTACACATATTTCGTTAACTACTAAATCCAGGTTACTTTTATTTATAAAATTAAATGTTGTATAGTCTGTACACATTAAACAAAATAATAGGCTACTAAATTTTTTGCAAATAATGTCAATAGTCTATTTTTATTCCTGTAAATAGGTTCAATTACCAATAATTACTTAAATAGGATCATAATCACTTAAATAGGATCAATAGGCTACTATGATTCATGGAAATAGGTTCAATAGATACTATGATTCCTGTAAATAGGATCAATAGGCTATTATGATTCATGTAAATAGGTTCAATAAGGTACTAGGATTACTATAAATATGGTCAATAGGCTATTAGTATTTCTGTGAATTGGGTCAATAAGGTACTAATATTCCTGTAAATAGGGTCAATAGGTTACTTGAATTCCTGTAAATTGAATCAATAGGCTACTAAAATCCCTGTAAATAGTGTAAATAGGCTTTTAGGATTCATGTAAATAGGGTTAATAAGCTATTAGGAGCCCTGTAAATAGGGCCAACAGACTTCTAGGATTTCTATAATTAGGGTCAATAGGCTACTAGTATTCCTGTAAATAGGTTTAATATACAAATATGATTCCTTTCAAGTTTAGATCGTTTGTAAGTTTTGTACTGATGGTACATTGTGTAAGTTGAAAGTTTAAGTTGAAACACCTGAATAAAAAATGCAACTCTGTTAGGTAGCGTACCCCTGGTAGAGAGCGGTAACATTTATTTGAGGAGGGTCCGCTTTTCACAGGTGCTTCAGGCCAGGCTTTTTGGATTTATGATGAGCTCCTCTTCCCCCCTTCACTCCAGTGATCGCTAATGTTACAAGAGAGAGAGAGAGGATAACACAGGATGAATAGGACCGACAGACTTCCCTTGACACGTTTCCATTGAGGCCCTTCCTTTTGGTTTTCACCTTGGAATGGACAATGGTCATTCACCATTCTAGGACAGATGTTCAAGAGGGAGTGGGAGGGCTCTCTCGGGATTGTAGATAATCAAAATAGCGATAGTCAACTTGTGGTTCTGAGCACCTCAGCTAAATGTTTATAGTCGATTAAACAAGAAGGGCAATCAACACGTATTGCTCGAGAATTTATTTAAAAAAATGGTATGGAACTCCACACGGACTTTCTCACTCCATTGTTTAAAAATGGAGATATTTAGTCGAAACTCGTAATATATGTGCAATTAAATAATATACCCTTGCAAACCTGAACAAAAATTGCGTTATACTTAAGTTAAGCATTTTTTGACTCCCAAATTTAAATTTAATGATTTAAGAATTAAAGTCCTCACTAGTATATTTGGACAAATAAAAAAAAATCGATATTTGGTCCACAAGGATCAACACTTTATATTAAAATTTTGGACATTTTATTGGGGATTGCACATCTTATGTTTATCTCATTTTTATTAAATTCCTCATTTATATATTTAGACCAATATTAATATTAATCATTGAGCATAAATTTATAGAGATAGATCATTGTTGTACAAACATTACACCTAAGAGGTTAAAGAAAAAAATTACATAAACTTTTTGAGAGACTTACTTATCTACTTACTTGATGGAATTAGAAAATTATTTTATTAAAACTTAAGCAGTATATCTGCATTACTAAAGCACACAAGATTGTATTAATATATTTGCCAATATCTCAAAAATTATTTGTTTTATGAAGATATATTTCAAATACAAGTTTTTTTATTTTTAATAGTAGGTCTACTACAATTTTGTAATAATAAGTTTAGTATATTAAATATTTGCGGAGATAAGAAAATTTCCACTTCTGTAAGGTACCATATATGTTATTTTCATAGGAAAATAAAAATATCCATTTTATTTCTAATCTTAATCAACGCCTAGATACGAATTTTAATCAGAATCGGTTGAGCCGATTTTGAGAAAATCGGCTTTTTCTCTTTTCGCCCTTTGTTAAAATACCTTTGATTCTGGGGTTAAACAACACACAGACGGCATTGCAAAAACCACTTTTTATGGTTCGGGGCGTCATGAAACGTCGACATCCATCAACATCTCGGGTTGGATTTTCTTACGGTCGCAATACTTGACCTTTAGTATTCGAAAAGTTTAAAATTTATATATTTGCTTTTAGCTTGAAAATTATTGGTTTTATAAAAATATATTTCAAATAAAATATTTGTATTATAAATAGATATAAAATTACTTATCATTGCAAATATGTATATCTCAAATAGTTTCGGAGATATGATGAAAAATGATAATTCACGCATCAGACCGGACTCCTTAAAGTCCTTTTGCCGAAAAAATTAGAGTAGCCATTTTGCTTATAATATTGATCAATTCTTATAGATGAAATTTAATCAAAATCTTTTGAGCCAATTTCGAGAAAATAGATTTTTTTCTCCTTTTTCCCTTCAGTAAACTACCATTAATTTTAGGGTTAGATATCTAATTTTGAAAGCCTCGGGACAACCCTATGAAAACCCTAGATACCAAGTTTCAGCCCAATCGGTCAAATAGTTTACGCTCTAGTTGGAGGTACAGACAGACAGACAGACAGACGAAGATTCAAAACCCACCTTTTCGGATTCTAAATTCATCAAAATCTCAAGTTCGATTTTTTTAAATCGCAATACTTTCTCTACCTGTAGGATTGCAAGAAAGTAAAAATTATTGGAAAATAAATATAAATTATATTGTATAAAATATCTATAAAAAATTAAGATTATTACAATAAAATCACATTAATATAAATATGTTAATAGTTTGTTTGTCTTTAACTCGTTTAATGATTTGTCTGGGCTATCCACATATTCACACTTTTGGAGAAGGCGATGGGAAAGTGGAATTTAGAGTAAATGTATCCGTATTGGTGAAAAGTGTAATTGAGGAACCATTTGGGAAAGGCCACCTCGAGTTTAACTGGCCGAGGCTCTAGCCTCAACCTCTCCATCACCGGCAAACTAGACCAGAATAACGCCTCTGTCTACGTATCCACCGGTGTGGGTCTCTTAATAAAATGTGAAAAAATTATGCTACTATTATATTTGTTTAAATAGCTAAATATTTCGTTCCAAACAGTAAGAAAAAATATAAACCATGTGACATGCACTTTATAACACACGATCTACCAACTGACTTAAATTAAGACATCATTACTAATTGCTATGCAGTACGTACTCAACTTCAAACCTAGAGCTAAGATTTGATGTATTGGGGTAGTGAGATTTACTAACACACGTAAGATTACTATCAATTATTTACAACAGCTTAGTACCCATACGTACTACAGGCATTTAGTTTTGATATCCATAGGAAAAGTACCAACATTTGCACATCCCTTCAGAACAGCCGACCGGCTACGAACCTTTTGATTTTCGTTACCAACAAACTAGATTAGATGAGTTTGATGTCGAGTTCGTGGGCCTACCTATGGGGGCTAAATAAGTCATCTGAAATGAATCAGATAATGTCAAAGATTAAATCAAGGTCTCCTATACTCATTCTACACCTTCTAAACTGTTAATCCACGTGGTTGGCTATAACATGGTGACATTAGCCATGTGGGAGGTTAAAACATGGTGACATTAGCCATGTGGGAGGTTAAAACATGGTGACATTAGCCATGTGGGAGGTTAAAACATGGTGACATTAGCCATGTGGGAGGTTAAAACATGGTGACATTAGCCATGTGGGAGGTTAAAACATGGTGACACTAGCCATGTGGGAGGTTAAAACATGGTGACACTAGCCATGTGGGAGGTTTATACATGGTGACACTAGCCATGTGGGAGGTTAAAACATGGTGACACTAGCCATGTGGGAGGTTAAAACATGGTGACATTAGCCATGTGGGAGGTTAAAACATGGTGACATTAGCCATGTGGGAGGTTAAAACAATGGTGACATTAGCCATGTGGGAGGTTTATACATTGGTACATTAGCCATGTGGGAGGTTTATACATTGTGACATACGTACATATTTTATGGCATTAGGAGCTCAAAAGTTTATTGATGCATTAACAAAAGTACGCTTCCTATCCCTATCTTGAATTAGTTCTATCCAATCCACCTCATTACATTCTATCCCTATCTTGAGTTAGTTCTATCCAGTCCACCTCATTACACCCTATCCCTATCTTGACCTAGTTCTATCCAGTCCACCTCATCTCACCCTATCCCTATCTTGAGCTAGTTCTATCCAGTCCACCTCATTACACCCTATCCCTATCTTGACCTAGTTCTATCCAGTCCACCTCATCTCACCCTATTCCTATCTTGAGCTAGTTCTATCCAGTCCAACCTCATCTCACCCTATTCCTATCTTGAGCTAGTTCTATCCAGTCCACCTAATACACTCTATACATTTCTTGAGCTAGTTATATCCAGTCCACCTCACTACACCCTATCCCTATCTTGACCTAGTTCTATCCAGTCCACCTCATCTCACCCTATTCCTATCTTGAGCATAGTTCTATCCAGTCCACATCACTTCCCTATCTTAAGCTAGTTCTATCCAGTCCACATCACTACACCCTATCCCTATCTTAAGCTAGTTCTATCCAGTCCACCTAATACACTCTATCCATTTCTTGAGCTAGTTATATCCAGTCCACCTCACTACACCCTATCCCTATATTGAGCTAGTTCTATCCAGTCCACCTCATCTCACCCTATCCCTATCTTGAGCTAGTTTTATCCACTCCACCTCATTACACCCTATTCCTATCTTGACCTAGTTCTATCCAGTCCAGCTCATTACACAATATATCTTTCAAGGTAAATTCTATTGTTATCCTCTCACTTGCATCTATATCTTCCCAATGGTTTATTCCCATTGGGTTTGTCAGTCAACCCTGAACAATGTTCTAGATTCTTCCACAGTCAAATGTTAGCAAAGGCCTTTTATACAATAAAAATAAAAACATATTTTTTGCAGTTAACATTGAAATATTTCAACTATTAGTAGAGCCTATTATTCCACATGTATGGATAATATTTATAAAAAGTTGCAGCTGCTTATCATATGGGTTGATGTAATAGTAGGTAAACATTGCTCAATTAGCATTTTTAGGTATTAGTCAAGAAATATCCTTTCTATCATGGGCGTGCCGTATTTAATCCACACGAATTTCAAATTGTTAATTTATTTTTCATTAGTCTAGTACAAAATGAGACATAGGTGATATTTTTCTTATGGATGGCCCCTATACACTAAGATTCATATTAACACAGTGAGTTATGTTTTACACTTTGTTGCTAGTGAATGGCGTTAAATACAAACTACCCAGTTTCAAGATGATATATTTTCAATCTTAAGCGGGTATTGAACCCGGTATTCTATATCAGCATCCAGACGAGCGTATGATTGATCTCAGCTGTGTATTTTGGTCTATGTTGACGAGGGAGTGTGTGAAACAACACTAAACTGTCTGCCCATGTGTAACATGTAGACTAGAATGAAAGAAGAGTCGATCGTCCTCCCTAGCATTCAAGTCCTGCTCTTGACTTGGTTGGTGCCACGCTGTCTCCGGCTGATACTAGGACTGGACCCACCCCCGCTGGGAGAGCTAGGGTCTGTCTACCTGTCTACCCTACCCCTCCTAAGCAAGCACACAAAGCCATAAAAATTCCAAACACCATCAAGTCAGTATATCTTTCAATAGCTTGCCGAACCTTTTTGTACAGTCCAATTATCATAGGAAGAACCTTATTTGACAGCTAGAAAATTAACTTTCACGTATTCAAACGTCAGAACTTGTGATTTGCAGCTATCACTTTTGGAAAAAATGGTTAATTTCCTTTAAAATACCACCAATAAAATAGTAAAAATTGAGATGTTTGCAGAATTTTTTTAATTCTTTATAAGGCTTAAAAAACTGGAAACATGGAACACTTTTTATTATTTTATTAGTGCGTATGTGTGCATTCGTACAAATTGTAATTATTGTATTGTTGGCAGCAAAAAGCCAACTATCAAATCGATTATTGCTGCGTTATTCGATAGCTCGTGATCCTAATAAATCACACGTTTGTAGCTGACGATTTCCTCACGTCCATCATAGACTCTGTCTTAAAATATGAGTGAAGAATTGCCCTGGGCACGGGACGATTACCTAGATAGCTCAGTGCTTAGAGCATTGGCGTACAAAGCCAAAGGTCCCGCGCTCTATGCCTAATTCCAGGTGTCTTTTCCAATTTAAAGCATATAAAAAGACAGTTACAAATGTTTCATCCAAACTTCTGAGTTACTTAACTTCGACTGAATATTGACTGGACTCATGAGGGTCACAGACGTCCCAGTTTGTTTGGATCAGCTTAAATGGATCGATGGTTGTGATAAGAGGGAGCTAGCCGAAACACTAAAATTCTTACAGCAGCGGTGAAAACATTTCCCAGGTTAAGATCTCCATAAGAGCTACGTAGTTCTGTCGTGCGCATGCGCATTAGCACTTCAACTGTAACAAATAGCTCTAGCGCTCACAAAGAGCTGCCAAACTGCCTACAAGACCTTATTTCCCGCACTAATACACGACACAGTTGCCAACATTCCAGAAAGCGCTAATCACAATAGAACGTGATTGGTTATGGTAATAAATTATTATCACAATGATTTAGATGACAAATTAATTATCTAAAACTAAAATAGTATATCGTTGCAATCAAGATATTGGGTGTTCACGTACACATGTGCTAATATACACGAGCCAACAATGGATGTATATTTTATTCAAACTCAGTACAATTTAGCCGATGTGTGTTAGTAAAATGAGCTTTATTACTCGATTACTCAATAATTACTCTTATAGTAGACTTCAAGTTGGACTTCAGCTTGAGCTCAGTCAAGGTAGCCTGTAGTATACTTCAAATTGAACTTAAGCTTGAGCTCAGTCAAGTTAACCTATAGTAGATCACAACCCGGACTAGGCCCAGCACTGGCTTTGACGTTATTTTGTATGAAAGTGTATAACGTTAGTAGCATCATGCGTTCTTTGTAATCTTGATCCACCATTGTTGAAAGTTATGGTTAAATTTACTTGAAAATGACCTCTAATAAAGTTAAAAGGTCTCAGATAAAATATCGGGGGCCTATCGCTTGTAATCCACGTGTATACTTATGAAGTGTTTAGAAATAAGTAGCCTCAATTATATCATATTTTATGTATTGAGCAAGTCGTTTTTATCACCCACGTGGGATTCAAACCTCAACTTTCCTATCGATGGCAATCCAGTTTCTTTGGGGAGTGACGTATTAGGTTCGTATTTATAGTCTAGTCTCGGGTATCAACCATTTCCCCACTCTAGGAATAACAAACAATTCAGGACGAATGAGGGGTTGGCTAACATCTGAATATTTAGCAACTAAATACACAGCACTAAAATCGTACGTCCAGCTACGTGGGTAACAAAATTGTAATAGTAATAGTTTGTAAAATTAAATAGTGGTACACTACAATTACCACTATGTATCTTTTACTTTTTTTACTTTCTCCCATCCCTGGGGTAGAGGAAGTATTGTGATTGTCAACAAATTCGTAACAGAGATTTTGATGTATGTCGATGTTTTATGATCCCCTGAACTTGAAAAAAAAAAAAAATTACAATTTCGTCTATAAATATTTTGATTAAATTTCGTATCTAGGCTTTCATTAATAATACAAATAAAACTGCAACTCTCATTTTACAATAAAAATGAATTTGAGGGTACTTTACATTAGAGGAATTTACCAATTTTAATCGTTTCCTCAACTATTTGAGATGCGAGGTATCTTATTATCAGATGTAGTAGGCCTACTATTAGATATAATAAATCTTTATTTGAAATGTAGTTTTAATAAACCGATAGTTCTTGAGATATTGACAAATATCTTTTTTTTTAAATTGACGTCTGAGGAATTGAGTGTTTTGCTCTTTGGTAAACAGATAAATTACTTTTTCCTCATTATTTTTCTGTAAGAATGTATATTATTTAATTCATTCGGTGAAGTATTTATAAACCAGTGTCTATTATTTTGTCTACATATTTTACGAGCATAAAGTTGGGATACAGGGAACTCAAGAAGGGGCCAATCAATGTTTTTGCTCTTTAAATAGAAACACATTTTTTTTGCCAAAATAAATAAAATAATAATTTCTTCAGTACAAATATATAATTTCATTTTTTTAAGTTCTTGAATATATTTAACAAGCATAGAGAATGAGCAAGAGCATAAATGAAAAGAAAATGTTGTCATTAAATTTCAGGACACACTTTAACGTATGAAGAAAATTAATCTCGATGGCTGTGTTGAAGCAATACTTGATTTATTTTTACTCTATAAAATGTGTTGATATAAAAACTGCAAAAACAATGGCCTTTCATCATGTCCCTTACATCCTCACCTTAAGTAAATATCTCCATTTTTATGTGTGTGAGAAAGTCTGTGTGGTCACCGAGCAATTTATTTCCCTAAATAACGAACAGTGATCACATGTGTTTGAAATATGTGGCAGAGAGCACAAAGAAGACAAGTGTTTTTTTTTCATTCTCTCACACCACGTGACTGCTACGTTCCATAGCACACTCAGGTCACTTACAGTAGCCCCGTGGCTTCTTTGGTTCTGACTGACAGTTCACAGCTGACAGTCAACATTTAGGTGTATACCTAAATGTTGACTGTCAGAAGTGACAGCTGCTAAACACATGTTTATTGAAGATCATATGGTTCGGCGTAGGGATACATAATTTGATCCTGTAGCTTTTCAAAGCCATCAGCTGTCAGCTGTGAGCTGTCAGTCAGCACCAAAGAAGCCATGGGGCTACTGTAGACTAGAATTACTGGGACTAGCCACTGCATTCAGAATATTGCGCGCGCGCGCGCGCGTGTGTGTGTGTGTGTGTGTGAAATGGGGGTCAGCCTCATGGCATTAGTTTCCACTAAATTAATATATACTCTTTTTTTAACAGCCCTGTGACGTCAGTCAGTCAGTACAACGCATGTGGTACAGGTCAAGAATCCTTCAAATAGACCGACTCTCAAAAATAAGGCTTTAAAATACAATTAAATCAATTAAGATGGCTCCAGCCTGTTTAATTAATCGGCATACTTTAGACCCACATCTGTGGACATGCGGATTAAAAGTCGAGCACGTATTTTCTTGCATGCCAGGGACGAGGAGGCCTGGATTTGAACCCTGACCACGTGTCTTAAGATTGATTTTCAGGACTATTTAAACTGTAAATAATATTGATTAAAATTGAATAGAAGGAAAAAGGGCAATTTGGACACAGTTATCAAAGTCGGACATTGCATGTCAATGAGCCACCCGGTTTCGTCTCGTGGTCAAGGCTACTTTTTATTAGTTGTTGAATTGAGTCATGTGGACAACCATTGAGTAGATGACCTATAATATCGAGTTTTTTTAGGAGGATAATCTTTTAGCTGTCCGCAGCATTTGTAAACTAATTTACACCTTGATATCCCTACGAATAACATTTTTAGCTCCTTTAAAAATGTTAACAATCTTTTTTTCGGCTAACATTGGTAAAATTTTACTAAATTATTAATGTTATTTTACAGACATTGATATATATTAAACGTGACAGCTGTAGATCATAAGATTTGATGTAATAATACGCTAAATTATACATAGTATAACCCGAACAAGTAGTAAAACGCGGTTCTCAAAAAAAGGATCTAGTTTACACTTTTGTTGCTGTGTATGTTAATTAGTAAGAAAATTGTGTTATAGTTACACAGGAGAAAAAGAATGGACTCAAATGGAACTAAACACTATATTTTATAATAATAAAGGATTTAAAACCACCAATGTAAATTAAATAAAGTGCATCCAGTCCACATTGAACACCAGTCTCCTGTATCAGAACCAAAATCGAAACAGTTTAATGAATTTATTTAAACTTAATATGTAGATGTACGGTCATATCACAAGGAGATATCAAGAAATTAGTTCCTCATCTTTAAAATTAAGAGAGGGATATTGTTTAAAAAATTTTTTATCACCACGTCTTGCAACTCAATATTATTCAATGATGACAGATTTGTAAATATTCAAATACTTTTATTGAAAATGGCTTTAAAGATTTTGTCCAAAATATAAATTTGGTTAGTGTTTTACTTGATAAATAACAATGTAATTCTATTTTTTAATAAACATTCAATATAGGTAGATAATTCACTGATGGTTGATTGTTTTTAAATTTGTAATTGTTCAAAAATGACTGACAATTTGGTCCGAAATGCTTATTTGTTTTGATAACACTATATAGGGTAGCAAGACATGATGCTCTAAACAAAACAACAAAATACTATATATTTGTTTCTCAGAGAAATATTAATTCAAGTCTAGTTTGCAAGCAACTTATTAAAAAAATCATTTTCCAAACTAGGGCATACAATATTAGAACGTATATACTAGGCACTATGGTGTTTTACAATATATTTCAATAACAAGTAACTGTATAAACAGCTTAAAAAATTAATAGTTTCAAATAGGATTAAAATCCATACATGAAGGGAAAAAATTATTTATGGTTTTATTATAAAATAATGGATACTATTTAGGCCAAGAACAAAGATGGTTTTAGAAGATAATAAATAGATTCTTTGGTGTTTTACTAAAATAAATAGTACAACACAATCGCACTATTTTTCTCATATTGTGTATTATAGCTACAAAGAAAATTTACAAAAATAGGCTCTCACTAAGCTACCCATAAAAATAAACACATCACATTTTTAATCACAATAAACAATTTCTATGTAAGAATTTTAAACCAAGCTATTTTTTTAATCAAATTTCAAATTTTCAACAAAATCTATTTGTAATTTACCCTTTAAATTATTTATGATTTGAAAAAATAAAAATGTATTCTTTTTTATCGTGGAAAAAACTTCTCGAATACTCATTTTAAACCCAATCTTCGAGGCCAAATTTAAAAAATGTCAATATTTCTACAGTTTTACAAAAGTAAATTGGACTTAAATCAATTTAAAAAAATAAAGATGTATTATTATCTATAATGTAAAATATTTCCTCGATACCAATTTTAAAGAGAATCATTAGAGCTTTTTTTTTTCGAAAAAATCAAATTTTACAAAATTTGATTATTAATAAACTACTGTAAAATTTTTTATTTTTTTGTTGGAAAAACAGATTTATAAATATTATTAGTGTAAACACTTAACAGATACGAATTTTGAACCAAATCGCTAAAGCTATTTTTTTTACATATTCAAATTAAACAAAACGGTCGTCATTTAACTATACTAGATATATTTTGACCCTAGAAAAAAATTATATAATTTTAACTTTTTACGTCAAACACTCCTCGGATATACATTTCAAACAAAATCTTTACAGCCATTTTCAATAAATTTGGCATTCAAAAAATCACTAATCAACAAGTTACCCTTAATTTCAGTTTTAGTGCCAAAATAAAATAAAAAATCCTTGAGGTATCACAAAATGAAGTTTTGAGATGATTATTTTTAGAATAAATTGAGTATTTGCTAAAATCAGGTCCACCTTTTATGATTGGCTTTTAATGGATTGAGCAAACAATAAAATAGTGTTTGAATCCTTTGTAGAAAACTGATAACTAGCATCCATGATCCGGACAGCTCTGGTAGTACACAATATACGTATAACCTGAACAGGTAGTAAGAAGCAGTGCTAGAAAAAATTTAAACACACTTCTCACTGTGGTAGAAGGCTGAAATTTCTCATGCAGGTATGAAAGCCACCCCAAACACTCTGAAAAATAAATGGTACGGCGCACCGCACAGACTTTCTCTCTCTTTCTATAAACTCGTAAGATTTCTGAACAGAATAATGTACATTGTATCATCACCACTCCACATAAGAACACGCATAAAATAATATACAATGATATAGAATCAATGAGAAAAGAGGCGCATCTTTGTCCACCTTAGAACATTTCAAACAGTTTAATGTCTTCCACAAGGGTCAACACTTCGTATTAAAATTTCGATTCTGGTTAAAGTTTTAACATTTTATAAGGTGTTGCAGATCTTCAAGTCATCGCATTGATATTTAATTATTCATTTATACATTTTGACCAATAAAAAATGTAAATATTGACTATTGAGTCTAAAATGGAGATAGATCATTGCTATGCAAACATTTCTCCTAAGAGATTTAAGGAAAAATAACATACTTTTTTAGATACTTATATTTAATTACTCTATGGCATTGGAGAATTATTGCGTTAAGACTTAAGTAGTATATGTTTACAACTAAAGCTCACAAAATTGTATTAATATATTTGCAAATATCTCAGAAACTGTTGCTTTTATAAAAATATATGTCAAATAAAAGTTTTTTATTTCTAATAGTCCTACAATTTTGCAATGATAAGTTGTTTAGTTTCTCAAATAGTTGTGGAGATACGGAAATTAACGCTTCTGTAATGTACCCTAAAAATCATTTTCATAGGAAAATGAAAATAGCCAGTTTATTTATAATCTTAATCAACGCCTAGATACGAATTTTAATCAAAATCGTTTGAGCAGATTTTGAGAAAACCAAATTTTTCTCTTTTCGCCCTTCAGTAAACTACCCTTAATTTTAAGTTTTTATAGACACACAGACAGACGGCATTGCAAAGACTATTTTTTAGGGTTCGGGGGGTCATGAGACGTCGACATCCATCAACATTTCAGGTTAGTTTTTTTTACGGTCGCAATACTTAAACTTTAATGTCCAAAAAGTTAAAAAATATTCATATAATTGCGTATAGATTGAAAGTTATTGATTTTATAAAAATATGTTTCGGATAAAATATCTGTATTATAAATATATATACATATTTGTAATGCTAAGTAATTTCATATCTCAAATAGTTTCGGAGCTATTATAAAAAATGTTAATTTACGCATCAGACCGGAGCCCTTAAAGCCATTTTGCCGAAATATTGAGAGTAGCCATTTTGTTTGGAATATTTATTAATGTTTATAAATGAAATTTAATCAAAATCGTTAGAGCCGATTTTGAGAAAATCGACTTTTTCTCTTTTTGCCCTTCAGTAAACTACCCTTAATTTTAAGTTTTAATAGACACACAGACAGACGGCATTGCAAAGACTATTTTTTAGGGTTCGGGGGGTCATGAGACGTCGACATCCATCAACATTTCAGGTTAGTTTTTTTTACGATCGCAATACTTAAGCTTTAATGTCCAAAAAGTTAAAAATATATATATAATTGCGTATAGATTGAAAATTATTGATTTTATAAAAATATGTTTCGAATAAAATATTTGTATTATAAATATATATACATATTTGTAATGCTAAGTAATTTCATATCTCAAATAGTTTCGGAGCTATTATAAAAAATGTTAATTTACGCATCAGACCGGAGCCCTTAAAGCCATTTTGCCGAAATATTGAGAGTAGCCATTTTGTTTGGAATATTTATTAATGTTCATAAATGAAATTTAATCAAAATCGTTAGAGCCGATTTTGAGAAAATCGACTTTTTCTCTTTTTTCCCTTCAGTAAACTACCCTTAATTTTAGGGGTAGATATCCAATTCCAAAAACCCCTCGGGGCAACCCTATGAAAACCCTAGATATCAAGTTTCAGCTCAATCGGTAAAATAGTTTAGGCTCTAGTTGGAGGTACAGACAGACAGACAGACAGACAGACAGACATTCAAAAACCACTTTTTCGGATTCAGGAAGTCATGAAACGTCAAAATTCATCAAAATCTCGAGTTCGATTTTTTTGACGATCACAATACTTTCTCTACCTGTAAGATAGAGAGAAAGTAAAAATACTGACCGGAAAAGGGGGAAAGGAATCCTCCCCAAAAATTCCCTAAACAAATAGAATAAAATATTTTCTGTATGGAAGAAAATTGAAATATTTAAATACATGATGACCTTAAACAACCATAAATATCTGTACATTCATGCACTTTGTTAAACTGTAACACTCACATTTCCAATATGTTTGTGTAGCAATGGATATGATCTATTTTTACATCTCTTATGATTGCTTTTAGGCCAATATTGCGTTCGTTTGTGAATTCACTTTATGGGCTTATTAATGTTTAGTTTCAAAGAATATTTTTAGAATTTATTGGTGGACATATATTTGTTTTTGGATTGGAAATTGTATAAAGATTGCAGCCGGATTTTGAACATAATAATTATATATAGTTTTGATATGTCTGTCATCAAGAATTATTCGAACACTTATAAATATATTAGATATATAAAATTTGGCACGTTGATAGGTCCTAAGGTCCTCTAGAAAAGTCCTAATATCAAGTATTTAATATGGCGGATTCAAAATAGTGGATCGAATTAGGTCAAAAAAATATGAAAATAAATCATTCATTCTCTATAAAATGTGAACTGTTACAGTTCAAATTAACTTTGATTATTTTGTTCATGCTATGTTAATCTTATTTATTTTTTAATCAGCAAAAATAGTCGAGGGTACCAATATTGTATGTGGATAAGTTATAAGTTAATCTTCAAAATAAAGTTCAGCTTTAAACATATATTTATATTGTAATCTCTATTTTAATATTATGTTTTAGTCGGCCTACTTTTTACGTTTTGTAACACAATTTAAAACAATAAAGAATAAATATTCATACATAGTTGTTTAAGATTTATTTACTTCCCCCTGTGATTAATTGTATATATTATACAAGAACATAGTTATTTTATAGATTTCACGTTTGAAGAACGGGTACATCAGCTTGGTTTTTCTGCGCATCTGAATTTCGTTGTGTTTTCCTTTCCTTTTGGATAGAATAAACGATAATAACACCAACTAATCCATTTTTAGAATGTCTGTCTTTTTCTAGTAAACTCAAAAAAAATTAAGTACTCATCGTACCGAGATAGGAGATTTCTTCTGTTGCACTCCTCTTAATTAAGAATAGATGGTAATCTATATACCATCACGTTATCTCATCAGCGAGGGAGGTAGTGTTTGAAAACACCGGGTGTAAGCAGTGAACATTCGTCGTGGCTGGTATTGTGGGTACATAATATGGCACGTGATATGAGCTAGGAATTGAAGAGGAAGGGAAGGGGGGCAGATCCTCGTTTTTTCTTGAATCATTGTACGCACACAAAGCACTGCTCTTTAAGTTTCATTTTTTTCTAGCATTTGAAGTGTTCGAAAGTGTTTAATGTATTGTTTAATGAGGCCGAAGCCGAGAGCAATTACTAGTTTAATATATAGTCACTAAGAAACACTTTAGAAAATACATGGATTTATTGGACAGAAGGAGTTTTTTTCTTTTTTCTTGAGTTTTTCATTGGTCTAGGTATATTTAGAAAATCAAATGCAGATTTGTATTGTACAAGTGTACTTAAAATATATCAGCATTTAATAAGGATTTAAAAATCTAATATAACATTATTTAAGAAAGGAGTTCTACAAACTAAACATCTAAACAGGTTAGTAAAATACTTATTCTTATTATATTGTAGAAACACGAGATTTTTGTTGATTAAACTGAGTGGTAGCCTACACATTTCCAGGACTTATTTGATGTTGTTTCAATAATTTAAACACATGCAATTTTAGAATGTAAAATTTATAAACGATGAGATACAATGTATGTGAAAAGGGCTCACTTTTCAACCAAAAAGTCCAAATGTTCCCCCTCCTTGATCCCTTCACTCTCGCAATAGTTTTTACTTCACGGTTTTTCATTCTTCCTCCACGCAAATGTGGATACACTTCATTTAAATTCAACCTCACCCCAAACACATTAGCGTAAGTAATGCATATGCGCACAACCCGAACGGTTAGTAAGACGTGGGGACAAAAAAAATAACTTTACCCAAATTATCTTGGAGAGAGTATAGGGAAATTAAAGTGATTAAACACTTAGTGCACTTATCTGAGACTTGAACCCTGTCGAATTATATCCAGCCTGTTGGTAATTTGATGCCTTACACCATGTAACCACTGGTGTGCATAGGTATTCAATTTAGTAAAAGATATATTTGCTTTTGGATAGATAAAATGTCCCCGCATTTTATTTGTTTGAAAAGTAATATTTGTAAACTACATCTAAAAGTGATTAATTTACGGTTATGATTGTCTACAGCTAAGTTCTCCCACTCGAATATAAGTGTCACTATTTTAAAGCAGTTATTTATAATTGATGTGTCATTGTTTGTGAACGATTAAATTAAGAAGAGATTGAGTTTAAATAGTAAAAATAGTAATAATAAAGCCTTAACCTTCACTTAAGATTCCAATCGTAAACATTCCACGGCTTCCTAGAACATTTATAGCCCTCCCCACACATACCTTGCAAGTTAGACCGCCTATGAAGATGTAAGTTGAAAGGAATGACTAAAAGAAACACTTTCAAACGTCGAAAAAATATATTGTAATGATGTTTCAAGTACCAATAAAACGAGACTTCTCTTTTGAAAATAAAAATTAAAATAAATTTTAAATTCAGAAATCAGAGATGATAAAAATAAACCTCTCTTTTTTCTTTTTTTTTTTACAGTCGTGAAGTTGAAACTTGGATGTTAAAAAAAAAAGAAACATGTAGTCAAATGCGGTTGTTTTATTGCTGACAGCACCATCTTTTATCGTGGACTGACATTTGTCTCGACGCGGGATTGGGTTGGTGTCGCTTCAAATTAATTTCACAGGGGAGAATATCGCATTAGATTACTTGGTCATCATGAACAAAAGGGTGGGTGGGTTCGACAAGCGGTTAGCGGCCACGTTTACATTTGATCAATAGGTATCGTTTTGACAGACTTTGAACGTGATAGGTTAAAATATTATAAATACAGTTTTAAGTTGATGAGATAATAGATCTACCACCTGGTAAAACAAATCATTTTAGTAATAATATGTATGGATATAATTGAACAGTGAGGATGGTAGACTAAATGCAGAATTGATAATGTTCACGTTTCTGACGGAGTAAAAGTTACTAAAATCAAACACCCGTCCAACTCTTCAATATAATATGTTGTTATTTCAACCAGCAAATGTATCCTATATTTAGATCACTTACCAGCCCCGTGGCGTGGTGGTCACTGCACCTGGCTACGAGACTACGGGTTCCAGGTTCGATTCCCAGCTGGTACCTTGGATAATTATCCCAAAAGGGGGGATTACACAGCGATCACCAGGGCTGGGTTGGTTAGGCTTAAGATAGGTTTAAGAGTTTCTGCTAGTTCCACACCCTCATAATCACTATCACCATCATACTCACTATCACCATTAACTAATATTATCAGGATATGGAAAGCGGCTCCATGGAAAGGATGTACGATTAGTACATTCGGACGTCTCCTGAGCAACTGTACATTAGTGCGGGCTAATATATCCACTACTGAGCTACGATTGATGTAACCCAGACATTATTATTATTACTATCAGTGTTACTTACAATTCTGACAAAACATATTTGCGAACCGAATGAATATTGTCTTTGTATATTTTTTAACAAGCAGATAAAGTACAAGTTACAATAAATGGACTGCATCTGAATCATAAATGTAAGATAAATAACCAAACACAATCAACTCAACGTCAATCGTGAGGCGCACTGGGGAAAAATATAGTAAAACAATAAAACTATTTATGTCGTCAATAAATCAAATAATTTCGAGAGATTTAAATATCGACTTAATCGGTTTGTGCCCCGTTTGGGGGGTATCCCATATAACTCACGCGCATGTACTTGGGACATCTAGGGTTACAGGGTGTTGGCGTACCAACATTAATCTTGCTATTATCGGCTTATTACGAGTCTTCGTAATGGCCGCTTAATGCCCTTGCCAGGTCACGTGACACATACTCTGATAGCGGGGACATTGTTAGCCATGGCTGCCTCGAGCATCATTCCAACTACATTACTGGAATAGACTACTACTATTACAGAGAGAAACTCACAATCACTTTGGATTTACATAATAACTCCGGTCCACCTCAACAGATGCTGCGAGGGGAGATTTGGAACAAAGTTAAAATTAGAAGCAAATTGGAAGAACAGTCCTAGGCCGTGCTCACAATTGAAACGATGCACCGCACATACTTTTCTCCTACTTTTATCTTAAAAAAATTAATAGATATTTATTAAAAACTCGTAATATTTGTGAAACGAAATAATAGATATAATTATACATTGTTGTAGAAACACTTCACCAAAGATCATACATGAAATAATATACACTGTTACTTACTCTATGGCGTTAGGAACTAGGAACACTGTTATAGAAAAATTATTGTCCTTTTATCCACCAAAGAGCTTAAGAAACAAATTCATTCTAAAAGGCCTGAATTAAAAAGTGTATATATTTGATAATAGCTCATAAACAATTGGTTTAGTTAAAATATGTTTCAAATAAAAGATTTTTATCCTTAATAGTATTACAATTTTAAAACTATGTTACTTCGTATCTCAAATAATTGTGGAGAAATAAGGAGAATTGGAAAATCTCTCCGATGTAAAGTACTCTTAGAGTAAGTTTCATAAGAAGATGGGAGTTTTGATCTTATTTATAATGATAAACGGTGTCTAGATATAAAATTAATCAAAATCGTTGAAGCTAGATTTGAGATAATCGATTTTTTCTAAATCTTGCCCTTCAGTAAACTACTCTTAATTTTAGGGTTATCTATCTAATTAAAAAAAAACCTCGGGGAGGACTTTATGAAAACCCCAGATAACAGGTTTAGTTAATTGGTAAAATAGTGTCGGCTCTAGACTGAGGTAAGACAGACAGACGGCATCGCGAAAACCAATTTTTTTTTTTATTCGGAGGTCGAAACATCAACATTTATTAAAATCTTGAGGTAAATTTTTTAACGATCTCAATATTTTCTCTCCGAGGTGTCGAGAGAAAGTAAAACTTAGCATCCAACCAAACATTTTAGCACCAACGTACCGTTTTAAAATAATATTCATTTACTATTGTTTGGGGAAATAAAAACCAAATCCACCGCGTCTCACAACGTACACGTAATTACGTGGTCGGGAACCACTGAGGAAAAACCAACCTCAGTATACCCAGTCGGTATTTGAACCCTAGCCTCCCAGGTGTAAGAAGGTAGCTTTTGAAATGTGAAGTGAACTTGAAACATGTGGAGCAAAGTCTAAGATGGGGTTTCTGTTTTTGTTATACAATGCTACTTTTAATTTTTAAATTATCCAATATATTCCTCAATGTAGAGAGAAAGGCTTAGGAAAAAACAAAGTATTGTAAATCAAGTATATATAATTTTATACTGACATGTCGATGTTTACATCAAAGATGGCAATCACTATTCAACAAGGGTGTAGAAAGATCTTTACTAATAAATTGAAGTTTTCTTCTTCTTTCAGTGTTTCTAAGGGTGTTGAAGTTGAAGCGATGGAGATTTGACCTTTGATTTTGATATTTCAATGTTTTGCACTCGTCTAGAAAATATATAGCACAAAATAAATTTTAATTGTTCTACCTGACCTATAAATATATAACACAAAGCAAACATAATGGCTAAATTTACAGAACATGGCGAGAATCGTGTTTAATAAAAATATATTAATTTTTGATGATACAGTGGCCATTAAAAGTGACAGCTTCAGATCACATGACTTGTATGAATAAGTGAGGGCAAATATTTAGTAGCTTTTATAGTTGTCAGACAATGTCCTTCTGGTTAAAATTGATCTGTATATTGAACTGCCACATAAGATAACGTTGATTGTATTCCTAAGTACTAAGGTCAACTCTTTATTTTTCCAAATGTGAACTCAGCCTTACATAGGGGTCTACGATACTTGTAATGAGTTTTATGTTTAGCTCTAAAACTCTGCCCTTACCCCGTCCCCCTGTTTCCCACTTCCCTCCTAAACTCACACTGATAATGTTGTGTTTATGGAAGGCAAGTTCCATGTAATTATCATATTTAAAATTTACTTATATAAGTATCAGGCAGCTTCTACCGGGTTGCAGAACTAGATTTGAAACTTGAGTAGATTACTATTCTCAGTTGTAGTTTCGTGAACAACAGGGCCAACGCTACAGGTCTTGTTGGCCTGTCCAATTGTTGACTGGCCATTCCTTCTCCAGCGCACGCTCTCTAACAACTCTTTTACTACTTGCCGCAATTTTGTGGAAGGAGAGTGGGGAAAAATCCCAACCTCGGGAAATTCAGCCGGAGTTTGAACACCAATATTCCGTCTCTGGCAAACCAGATGAGCCAAGACTGACGCCTTAGTCATTGATGCCCTTGGTTCGAATGTCGTACGAGCTAAAAGCTCATCGTGTCGTCATTAGCTATTGTTGTCCTCTGCTGTTGGTTTGCAACCCTTATCGAATTTAGAAAGTGCACGCCAAACACCTCAAATTAAAAAAAAAACTAGCTATTATCACCAAACTGGGTTGGGCTGCTTACCGGATATCGGGTCCTTTAGGCCTATAATACTCCGAACATTTCTAAGCATCGGGTTTCAAAAGATGAACCCTTCAAAGAAAAGTTTTCTCTCATTTTCATTCTAAGAAAATAAACTTTTTTTTCCCCCCTTCTTCTATGCTTCATTTTCCTTCCTTTTCAAGGACTAGTTGACTCACGTGACTTCTTCAAATGGGTGTTAAGGAATTCCTTGCAACGTCCCGTCATTCAAATAACAACAAATTTAGAGGTTTTTGTGTATCAAGGAATAATGTGGCAGGGGGGCGGATTCCACCGGAAGTTGGGAGGGAGGGGGACATTTATTGTGTGAAGGTGTTTGGGGTGCACACCTGTGTCAGAGATTTCAGGTGAGGAAAAAAATAGCTGGCGTTGGAGTTTGTGGAGGGGGGAAGGCGAAAGGAAGGACGCGGGAAACCACTTGTCCATTTCATTCATAAACTTGCTTGAATGGTTCGGAGACTATATTCCCAAAAAAAGATTCAGCAAACTTGACTTTTTACCACAGTAGTACACTGTTAAAAGTAAAGAGTGAAACTCAGTGCATTACCTTTATTATCAGACCCTACATTAGTGATACATTCAACCACCACGCGCTGTAGTCGATACGTGATTGTGAGAATAGAACTAGAGTTGCTGTTATCTATTTATTGAAACGTCCTTAAGAGTAATTAAACTGAAGTGTAAACTTTCAAGCTCGGTTTATCATGATCATATTAGTTCCATTTAAATAATTGAAACCCACCTCAGTGACATAGTTAGCTAACGCGCTAGTCGTGTTGAGCTCGACTGCTGAGGACGGGGAGATCTAGGTTCGAATCTCGGTCGGGTGAACTGGGGGTGGTTTTTCCTAAATGATTTTCCACTTTCCCTCCACGCAAATGCGGGTTCACTTCCTCTATATTCAACCTTCCCAATTCCTTACCCCATTAGCGTAATTATTACTTAAGCGTATAACCCGAATGGGTAGTAAGACGCGGTGCTAGATGATGATAATAATAATAATAATAATAATAATAAATAATTGAACATTATTTGAAAAAAAAAATCTAAAAAGTCCGTAAAACACGAAGGGAAAAGTCTTTAAAATCTCACATATCTAGTTAAAAAGTAGCTCATACAAGTGCTAATGGATAGAATCAATACTATCTAAGTAGGCCTACCAGTACACACTCGAGCTTTGACGGATCATGTGTGGTCTAACAGCATCAAGCGGTTTTTGATTTAACCATTGTTCTAATCAATGAAAATATAGTTGTCGTTAATTTGAATGTCATTTGTTTCGCATTAGCTTTTGTTTATTTAAAATATTGCCTATTTTGTTTAAGTTTTTTAACTTAAGTATTAGGTATAACCATATTTAGTCTTTATTATATATTATATCATTGAAGAATTATCCTCTACACCAATCTACAACCATATAATTAAACTTCAATTTCACTACCTTCATGACATGAGATACGCAATTTTAATTCCTATTGACATAAAACAAAACCACCATCATCAACCTCAAGACTCTCACCTTATCAACATCTACCAGATGGCAGTTCCAGATGATAATAATAATAGGCCTAGTAATATTAAACTTAAACTTGCCATTTTCGACATATTAATTTCAACTTTCCACTCTCAAAATGGCACTCTTGACATGTCACTTTTGACTTGGCATTGTTGACATATCACTCTATAATTGGCACTCTTGTGTTAATACCATCGACTTGGCACTTTTGACCGACCCTTCAAATCAAGAGTTGCCAAATGACCAATATCGAGCTAGTGGTAGCTCATGGGGACACTCTTGGTAGCTCATAAGAGTAATAAATTATTTTTAGCTCTCTAAATGAACTCATTGCCTCAAGATTAGGTTATCTATGGCCACTTCTCTAAAAAGAAAAGAATATAGTTCTGGTTTGTGTTGTATTCTGAGTTAAGGCTGCTCTTCTGACCTCTATGAGCTATTATTTTCATTTGAAGGTGTTAAGAAACCAATACAGAAATGGGCTAGGAGATAAACATCTTGATAGTTGTGTTCAAATAGGACTAAAATGTTACTCATCAAAATTTTAAAAATTGTGCATGAAAGTGAATGCCATTCTTCTCAGTAAGTTACACACTCTGTGTTTTTTTTTCCAAACATATTTGACAATCACTTTTAAAATAAAAAGATAGTCCTTGTATTTTCTAGCATGAAAAAGTACATTCTGAACAAATATTTTTCCATTATTTCCATCACAATTGCGAATCCAAGCCACAGAGCCCACCCCTGATTGAACAAAGGTGTGATGGAAAAGCCTCTTTACATATTACCAAATACGTGACACGGCAAATTTTTTATCTGTGTAGCTCGGGAAATAATTTGACATATTGAAATAAAATCCTAAACTCAATTACTTTGGTGACCTTTGTGCTAGAGTCTAGAGTGCATAGCAAAATGTATGTGTAATAAAAACTAAATGAGTTATTGCTTTTTTTAACAGTGTCTTACTACCTGTTCAGGCTGTATACATATGTACTAACTAATCTATCGAGTTATATATGAGGAAGGATGCATTTAGAGGAAATGTACCCACACTTGCGTGGAGAGTGAGTGGAAACCGAGATTCAAACCCCGATCTCCCTTTTATCGTAAGTCTAGTTTAACACGAGAGTGACGTCTTGGACTATGTGGCCACTGAAGCAGGTAAGGCATTATTCATCTTACACTTTCCACCAAGTGAAATATAGAACCATTCATCTACGGACCAATCTTCATTAATAATATTTAATCCTGATATTTAACATCAGAGTAAATAGATATATTAATTCTGGTATTAGAGTGTTTTATATTGATTAGCCCCACTATTTTGTTTGTTTTATGAATTCATACCACGTATCTATAACCCCCCAGGGCTAGATTCATACTCACTCTAAAGGGGTAGGGAGGATGGAGGTGGAATTTAAAGGAGATTTTCCTAATTTTCTTGGAGACTATCTTGGTAAAAAAAAACCTATAATAGGCTCGGCAGAGAATGCAACCTGCTGTCCCAATCACTCTTAGCGGGACCAAATTCGTATGAGGCAATGCTAACCCACTCCAATAAACCTATAGTAATATGTTGACGGTGTAGTTCGTGGTGGAGAGGGTGGTGTCGCTAGCAATGGGAACAATCCTTGACAATAGAAGTTACATTCATACGCACTCTTAATACTCCATACTTGAGAAACACTCAACTTGAAACTTCATCAGCAACATTGAGTACAAGGCGTAGGTCTACAGTAGCTCCATGACTTCTTTGGTGCTGACTGACAGTTCACAGCTGAAAGCTGACAGCTTTGAAAAGTTACCAGACCAAATTATGTATCCCCACGCTGAACCACGTGATCTTCAAAAACATGTGTCTAACAGCTGTAACTTCTGACAGTCAAAATTTAGGTATATACCTAAATATTGAGTGTCAGAAGTCAGCTGTGAGCTGTCAGTCAGCACCAAATAAGTCGTGGAGCTAATGTAAGTATTTTCTTAGGTGAATTTTCAGATTATAATAGAGATCAGGATTTTAATCTCGACCATTCTTATTAAGGGTGGTTTTCTAAAGATTGTTTCCACCTCTACATTCACGTAAACGTCTGTACATATTCTCCACATTCTACTTTCCTCATCAAAACCGTATGTGAAAATTCATATGGATAGACCTAACTGGCAGTGAGACGCTATGACCGTAATATACTTAAAACTTTACTCTTTAATAAATGTTCTCAAAGAAATATTGAAGATTAAAAATATGTTAGAGGGTGGGAGGGAGTATAGTTTTTATATTATTGATTAAAATCATAATGTTAACAATTTTAAAAATGTATGTGACTGTTACAATTTTATTAATCAGTGTTCCATAACTCTGTATTAGTTATTAATATTAAAGGTCAATTTTGGTTTGCATTTTCTGAATACTTTCATTCATTTGTACAACATTTATTATTTAGCCATGACGAGGAATGAATTACAGTTTTATTATATAGAGTATAATTTATACTATTTATAGTCCATATAATACTATTTATGTACTAGTTATAATTTGTATACAGAATATAAATAGTGCATATTATATTATAATATATTATTTAGTACCACGTCTTACAACTACTCGGGCTGTACGCATAATATTTCCTATGCCACTATGTGTTAGTAATAGTGAAGGTAGACTTAAGAGTAAATGAACCAACATTTGCGTTGGGGAAGAGTGGAAAAGCAATTAGGAAAAAAAAACCTATATACACCCAACCGGGATTCATACCCCTATCTCCCCGTCATTGGATGTCCAGTACATTCCTAGAATAACGCATTAGACCATGTGACCACTGAAGTGGGTCACAAATATATTAATAATATTATTTAGACATTCTAATTTTTTAGCCAATATTGGTGAAGAATAACACTCGAAAAATATGTTTATAAATACACTATTCCCCACTTTGATGTCCAACTAATGTTAATAGAATGTTTGATATACATATAATGGTTCTAAATTAATCAAATGGCCTATTGTTATGAAGAGAAAATTAAAAAAAAATTGCGTTGAACATATTTTGTTGACATAACTACAGTTATTTCATAAAAAAATGCAGTAAAAAAACCCAGCAATAAGTTATATCTAAGAGAGAACGTAAGATTCTCACCATTGGTCAACAGTCAAGTTGACAGCATTCATAGGCAGATCCGATAGGTATAATAAGACTCTCACAGTTGGTCAGCAGTCAATTCGACAGCATTGATTGGCAGATCCGATAGGTATAATAAGACTCACACAGTTGGTCAGCAGTCAATTCGACAGCATTCATTGGCAGATCCGATAGGTATAATAAGACTCTCACAGTTGGTCAGCAGTCAATTCGACAGCATTCATTGGCAGATCCGTTAAGTATAATAAGACTCTCACAGTTGGTCAGCAGTCAAGTTGACAGCAACCAGAGACAGAGGTGCGGAACCATTTCAAACCCTTCCTGCAAGTTTTCAATAAAGTTGACAGCAATCAGATTTCAACGACATTAATGCAATATCTGTTTTGAACTGCTTTAAGAATGCAGTCACGGATACACTAGTATGCTCTATTCAGACGAGTATTGTTTCCCATTTTTAAAAAAGCTTTCTATGTTCATCAATACATTTGGTTTGAAATAATAGAGTGGGCATGTCAAACATATCCTGTGGGCAACATGTGGGTCGAGCCATGATATAAACGTGTTAGAAATACAATATTTAAGATTATGACATTTAGAAATTGTTCGTAATTTGCAGAAATCTAGTTAGTGAGTTGGTGCACAAAATTTGTACTCTTTTTTTCTCCAGAGATTGATTCCCCAATATGGTTAAATTTGTAAATTTGTCCACCAAATATGTGCGATGTTTGATAGCATACAAGTGTATGAAAGTTTGTTTGATTTATGAAAAGTAAGACACAGCAAAGAGACCATGGCTTAGGGGCACGCATTTGTTATCAATCATGAAAGTGACTTAAATATAAAGTATAAAGCCTAACACTAAATACTATCGCTGCAAATAAAAAAATGTATAGTTTCTGAAAAAATCTAATAATCGAGAGCTTAATCATGTGTCACCTCAGTCAGCTTTGGCCACCCGCACCTTCTTGGAACTGTGAAAAACATCTAAAACGTCAGTAAAGCACACAGACTGCACATGGCAAAACCAGACGGATATCCGATGATGCCAGCTAACCCCGTCTCTGTGAGAACTTCACCGCCACGCTTTCAGATACGATGGTTAGCTTAGACACCTTTCCAGAATTTTTTGGGAATACGGCTGTAATTCGGTTTAGTACCTATGTAGATACTAGGTGAAAATATTGTCGCCCTTATGCCAAAGACATATATGTGCAAAACTGGTGTTTTGATTAAATTATATTTAACGCTCCAATAATTTTCAATGACTTTCAAAGGGAAAAATTAAGTTTAGGCTATATCAAAATTTAAGCTATTTAGAACTCGAAAAAAATAATTTGTTCTTTTGCCATACAATAATTTATTGACTAATAACTTTAAAAATGCATTTAGGTAAAAACAGCGAAAAAGCACTTGGGTGCCTTTGGCATCAGGGCAACGATAGTGCTCCGTGATGAATTTCTCTACTTTAAAAGTGCTCCGCGTTTCAAAAAGTTTGGGAACTGCTGCCCTAGAACATGCGGCCACTGAGGCAGGTTGTTGGTGTATTGAGTCCAAGTGTAGTAGATGGACTAATTTTACAAAACATAGCAGGTATCGTTATGTAAACATCCTTCCGGTCCTCTTCAACGTCCAAAATGGTGCCAAACAATCCAGTAACAAGGTGGTGCCTGCAAACGTTTCATAGATCAACGTGCTCCAAGCTAGAGACAACTTCTGAGGCAATTATCACCCAAACTGACTTCGAAAACTGAAACTCAAGGTCGGTGACATGGTGGGTATCAAAAAATCCAAAATGCTCTTTCTACAGGGCCATGAACGTAAATGGAGTTAAGATATATTCAAAGTCGTCAGCATTGTGTTGTAACAACCAGTCGTTTATAGATTAATCGAACTATGGCTAAGAGGTGGAGGAAACAATTTACGAATAAATGTTGCAGCACGTACATTTTCTGACCCTTCCAAAGCCGATTAAATACTAGAAGCCAAAGGTAAAGGCGGCATAAATAAGGTGTACTTGCAGTTGAATTCGTGGATCCTAGCCAGTTTTGTCAGTGCCCTTCCATGAAGGATATTTATCCCATTTTGCCAAGTGACAGTTCTCTGTAATAATTTCCCAAAAAAAACATTAAAAAATGTAACCACACAATTGCCTCTAGGTCTAATACTCGATCGACAGTGGGCAATCGCACCCACTGAATTCCAGTAACCTTGCGCTTTAGAAACCGTCCCGAAGGCCCAAAACTTTATTTAGTACAACGATAATGATCGAGTAGCCGTGTACAAAGAACATATACAGTCCGGGAACTACGGCTATCTCCAATTTGTCAATACTCTTAACGCGGTGAAATCCTTTGAGAAGCATATAATGTATTCTTACTCAAATAATATGTACAAATAAGTTGGCATCGTCATGAAAGAACCTCTGAATAAAATATTGCTGATACTTTCTAGTGAAATATATTTGCCAATCGGGTAACAAACTGGTACTAGCCTGAACAAAGCCCCAGCTCCTTTAAACACCCTCAATATTCGGTTGGGCTTACCATCCAAAATGTTCATCCACACAGATATTGTCGATCCTCAGCCCACGAGTGACATTGTAGCACTGCGCCCAAGTATTGTCAGCGGCAACAACTCAAACTATAAGCACGAATCCCACCGATGTCAACAGTAAGGGAACAGTCATATATTTTATTTACCACTGTGTTCCATATCAATGTGGTCATGGAATATGAAGTTTTTTCAGTGGCCTATTCAGAAGGTTTGTAACATTCTACGAGAGATTTAGGTGCGCCGTATCACTTCTACGAAATATTAGAAAATGGATCTCTTGGGGTACTTACACGGGAACATAATTAACCAAGTGAAATGCTTTTTGAAAGATATTGAACTCATAATCAAGTGAGTGCGTTCCAGAGACGTGTTCAGTCTTATGGTCAGTACTGAAATATCCCAGCTTGAAGCACACATCATTGTCATCAATCTTTTAGTGCGACGTGTCAAAGTTGCATTCTTTGTACTGTTGGCGCATACCAAGACAGCCAGTCCCGCAAATTATCCCATCATGCAAGCGGAATTTAAAACGCTCACTATTCCTTCGGAAGTTCAAGGGAAATCACTGAACAACGTATTCAAGAGAGAGATACTCAAACTACACGCTGTGGGATTCTTATCCAAAAAGGCGTTCAGTGGAGACTTCACCAAGAGTACATTCAGTTTCCAAACGGATGGCATGAATCATTTCTCGCTATACGTGGACGGAGAACAAATTCCGTCAAAGCCTTTGCAGCCCAATTTCTTAAACGGCAGTTTATTTATTTCTTGTCACTCACTGCTTTCGGGAATGGGTATACATTTAATGAAGGAAGGAATTAACATCACACGTGAAGCCTAACCTAAGAGATACCATCTCATGACTTTCGAACTCACATCAAATCACATGAACTTGCATTGGAATTTAACGTGGCATGGATCTCTGAGCACTAAGCCTAGCTTCACCTTGGAATTTATTGACCCATCCAACTGTATTGTGTTTGGTAAAATTGACAACATTGTGATCATCGACAAGGACATGGCACCACATTCACCCTTTATTTAAATCATGGGCATCATTGTGGATTTACAGAGCTACATCAACGACAACAAATAGTTTACTGTCAAGGAGCTGAGTGTTTTATCAGAATGTGGAACATTTCTTCGCCATTAGGTGCTTAACCTCAACAATGTATAAGAGGAACTTTCTCCTGCGGTTATAAAACAAGCCAGCTCCGTCAGCAAACTTAACGGCATTTCCTGGGATTGCGGTGATGAATTCGTCATATCCTATGCCACACTGTGTGCAGAAAGTATTTATGATTATAAACCACTGGACTCAATGGAATTACATTCGTGATAGTGTGTAATGGCGGTGAGTGTAAAACTGAGCTTAGAATCCCAATAGGGTGTACTGTGGTTTTAATTAGATGGTTTCACACTTTCCCTCCACGTAAATATGATTAAATTTCCTTTAAATTCTACCTTCTTTAGCCTTAGCTCTTTATGGATAGTCCTAAAGGGTGGTGTCGTAAAAATAAACATTTGAGGGTTGTGAAAATACTATAACAGCAAATTGACCTATTGGCTTCTCTCTCACCCTCTTCTTTCTGCATAATGGATCCAGACAAGCTGCATGGTGCACGTGGCTGTGGTGCCTTTGGAGAAGGACAGAGGGAGTGTTCAAAGAAAGAGTAACGATTTGGAAAACTCTGGTATGAAATTATTCTAAATGAAGAATATTCCAGCTAATAGCTGAAGAATCTCTAAATACTGGTCCCCCTCTAGAGTTTTCAACCCACATCAGGTACAGAGCCAAATAAAGCATAGTTTATAAATTATGATACGGTGCATGGTATTAACTTTTTTTAAATTTAGCACCACGTCTTACTACCCGTTCGGGTTATACGCTTAAGTACTATTTATGCTAATAGGTTAGGAATTGGGAAGGTTGAATATAGAGGAAGTGAACCCGCATTTGCGTGGAGGTAGAGTGGAAAACCATTTAGGAAAAAACCACTCCCAGTTCACCCGACCAAGATTCGAACCTCGATCTCCCCGTCTTCGGCAGTCGAGCTCTACACGACTAGCGCGTTAGCTAACTACGCCACCGAGGTGGGTTGCATGGTATTGGTACAACTTCAGTAGAGGGTGTGTGTACAATATAACATAGAGTCTACGTGATACGGAGCTGGTGTGTAAAGCACTACGAGTGAATGGCGTCTGGTGGTTTTGTGACCAGTGGACTTGCGAATGTTGAACGTGGCTTCACTTAAAACGTTTGTTAGCTGCGTAAGTAAAAATACTTATGTTACTATTGTAATCTATTAGGTCCTTAATTCATCTAGGTAGTCACTTATTTAAGTATCTTGTGTTAATTATGTCGTGCAAACTATCCAGGATATTTTGTTTTATCGTTAATTATAGTCTGGAGTACTTCGTGTATGGCTGTCATGTTAAGTTTTATTTTGAATCATTACATTCTAAAAATGTTCAACGCACACATACCTGTATTGATTCTTGATTTTTCTATAAAGAATCCAATCAAAAGTCTGAACCAAATTGTGTTTCTCTTTTAATTATACGATATATATTTTGCTTGTTTCATTTGTTTGTTCGTATACAGTCTCCCTCTAGGTTCTTTCATGCATACTATAATATAATCCAAGTGAAGCATTATGAGGATTATTAGGCCGTAACCAACCATCTCGACTCCGTTGTGCATAGAAAGACGAGCAGTGGTAAGTATGAACATCTAAGCGAAGAACCAAGATGGTCGCATACATCAACCTCGGGTCTTGTTGACAAATGACGGGGATAAGGAAACTTTCTTCGCTCACCCGGCCATTCCCCCGCCGTCCGCATCTCTTACTTTAAACCTATCATTTCTCAGAAAACACACATCTCCATATCTTCATCTCTGGAGGGAAAACGACCTAACTCGCAGACCCACTTAACATTGAGAGCGAAAACTTTTTAAAGTAAGTTTTCAAAAGTTTTCCGTTGTACTTAGAAATGAGAAACATGAGGTTTTTGGGCGGCTGGGGTAAGAGGAGAGTATTTGGGGGGTGGAGAAAGGGGAGGGAAGTGTTGATGTGAGTTGGCGTTGAAAGATAGCGTAGAGACTTTGTATGGCCCTACTTACGGCTGAAGGATAAACGTGTGATGTTATGCACACACACAGGATAAAAAACGAGAAGAATACATTTTAAGTTAGGATTACGGAAATATGTTAGATATCAAGAGTTGTTTTCTCAATGAGCTTAGAAAAATAATAGTTAACACTAGATGTGTGCAACCCTGTACTTTACTCTTGATTCAAGGGGTTAGAATTCATTCCACAAACAAGTATTTTAAGTGTTGTCTTATATGATGCATTTTATTATAGACTCCCATTACTCGTGAATGCAGGCTCATTTCTTTTGAATTCACCCTCCAACACTTGCCCCTGTTGATGGAATAATGTATATTCTCACAATGTCTGAAGTCAGTTGACAAACATTCTAAATATGTCAGCCTGACTCCCTCTGAACCGAGGACCTCTGGCTCTATCTGACCCAGAATGGTGGGTACGTGGCCAAAGGCATCAGTCTCGTATAGTCTGGCTTGCGTTTGACCTGAAGGTCAGGGTTTGAGCCTCGAATGGGTGTTCTGAAGGTGTTTCCTCCCCTCAATTATCTCCTTCTCTCCCTTCGAGCGTATATTTCATCTAAGTTGTTCTTTTTACCGATATGTGGATATCCCGGATCGTCAGTAAGGCAGTGAACATATAAATAAAACACTATCTCGTAACAAGACTCAATCCCCTCCCCTCAACCCTGTAGAACGCTCGCGAGACGATACAACACAAACTAATTGAAGGTTGTCTGAATGCAGACAAGGCTAGAAAAAGACATGTATCGGCCGTTTCTCCACTTGTTGTACCGAGGGAAGACAGAAGTATATTTTGCGATATAAAAACCTCCTCCCAGTTATAAATGAGTCCTGTCTAAAAATGTGCGCGCGCCAGTGCTCACTCGTCGTTATGAGAAATTGTTTGCTCAGCACCAGATGGCTCGTTATTCCTATTTGAAATTGGAAGCTTTTACTCGCCATCTCTTTCGCACTCATTGCCTAAACTCTTAATCCTGCTATTTTCAATTCATCTTACACCTTCACCCCCTCTTCACTCCCCACCCCTCTTATATATTTTTTTTCTTTAAAAAAATAACGCGACGTGCTAAACTAATGATGCTTAGTATTATTTTATACGTCTATGTGAAATATTCGTGTTGATGAAAAATATTCATGTTGGAATGACTATTTCCTTTGCCATCATTCTTTCTTTCTTTTCTTTCGACGTGTATCATTTTCATAGCTTAACATCTCACACCATTCTTGTTCTGAAAATCTTCTCATGAATCCATATTTCATTTTTCCTACACGAAGTAAAGAAGATTTGAGAATCCAGTGCGGAAACGTTGTGAAACATGAGGAGGAACGTAACAGAATATGACGCTACCAGCACAGGTAGTTGGTCACGTGGTGTAACGCATCGCTATCGTGATAAATTGGACCGACGGTGACAGTAGGACAGGGTTCGAATACCGTTTAGGTATAGGACTAATGAGGGTATTTTTTCCTAAATGTTTTCACATTTTCCCCTTCATGGATATAGAGGTACCTTACCTCAAAAAGAGTATGGCTGCAAGTCCAACACTCATTAGCATACGTCAAACGCCCGCAGCGTTAGCTTGGTGCTAGCGTGCTTTAATGGCATTCTAAGACTTGACTGGGGATTCCCGGCTTGGATTCGAGTCCCAGTTGAATGCAATGTTTCACTAATTGCGTTTTCATCATTTTTACAAGTTAACGCTGTTGTTTTATCTATACATTAATTTTCATTGTTTTGTGTTCTTAAATTAGTGTGGGCTACAATATAGTCCGTGTGGTAAAATAAGATATACCAGCACCATTGGACACACAAACTAGTTTGTCTGGTTTTATGGAAATGGAGAGGTTAGGGTTATAATCCTGGCGCGTTTCTCAAGGTTTATTTCATAAATGTTGTCCAACTATGTAAAATTCCTCATAGCTCTACCTATCACACCCACACCATTAAATTAAATATGTAAATAACCCTTATGGGTAGTAAGACGTGGAGCACAATAAATAGACAAACTGTAATCTAGTCCGTTGATGAGTCTCATATTTGAACTTCATATTAATGAACCCATTTGATCTGTTCAAGTCCAGAATTGAATAGAAACAATATCTTTAATATTAAGCATTAATTTAGTAGTTTATGAATAAAATGCTTTCTTACACTAATGTGATATTTAAAATATTAGCAATAAATAGAAACTTTTCTCAAAATATCACAAAACTTTATCAAATTCAGACTTTTAAACCTAGTTTTCAGTTAATAATATCTTAACAGTATATTTCCTTTTTGCTCGTTTTTTTTAATTACAATAAATGATAGGATACCATCGCAAAAACTTTCTTGTATTATGTATTATGACTTAGAAGATAATTTTCAAAAATAGGCTTTGAGTTAACTACCCATATGTATGCTTTCTTCACAAAACAAATACATCATCTTGTTTCTCTCAAAAAAACACTCTTTATATATTAATTTTAAAACAAAATTAATCAAATAATTTTTTAAATTTAAATATTTAAAAATAATTTATTCGTAAGCTATCCTAAAATTATTTGTCATTTGTAAGAAATAAAATGTAATCTTCTAGATTCAAACCTTGTATTTCTTAATCCATTAGCCCAATTAGTCAAATACATAAGTTAAGCTATGTTTTCATTTTGCTGCCTAATTTTGAGGATATGATATTTAAAAGTAATGTTTTGTGTACCACATCTATATTTTCACATTCTTTCTCCCTCTATCTGACACTCTCTCACACACTCTCCCTCACACTCTCTCCCCTAAAACACACACACACACACACTCTTTCTTTCCCTCTTCTCCCAGTATTTATTTCTCTATCACATACACATACTCTCACTATCACTCACTCACACTAACTCGATCTCTCTCTCAATTACTAATTTTCACTCTCTTACACTCACTTTCTCACACCTCACGTTCACTTTCTCACATTCACACTCTCAGTTTCACACTCACCCACACACTTACACATTCACACACTCAAACACCTACACTCTCATTTTCACTATCACATTTTATCACTCTATCTATCATATATCTTATGTGTAATTCATGAGCCCATTTCTGGTGATTTAAATCAAGAGAAAATGACTGTACCCATTTTGAAAACGATCGCTCATTTTTAGGGTTTGGGTCCGAGATGTCGGAAAAAATGGTAGTTTCCAACAAAAATCTGATTTTACCAGAGAATTTTCAGCTTTTCTTTCTTTGTTTACATCACCATGGAAACCCTTATTTGTGCATGGTTTTATACCTGTGAATAAATTATTTCTCCTTGGTTAAGAATAATAATTCATTATGTATATAAAATATTATTTTTCTTTGGTTAAAAATAATAGCTCAATACTCATTTAAGTTGTACGGTGGAAATAATATAGAATTATGCGAATAATCTATACATAAAAAACAAACTATTGATAATAGGTTAGAAATAAATAATTTTGTTTGCATGGCTACTTTTTCTTCTTTATTTTTTTGAATATTTATCTCTGATCACAAAATGGCTGTTATAATAGTTGGTCCTAGCACATCTTTTACCTAGATATATTTTATTGAAGGAATTAATTTCCTAGACAGAGGAAACAATTATAGTTATTGGAATGTTGCTATCGTTAATTCGTATTTAAATAAACAATATTGTCTACAATTCGCAAATTAAGGGGTTAAGTAGACAATTTAGCGAAAATACTCTCTCTCTTTCTCTTTCACACACACACACACACACACACACACTCACACTCTCTCTCTTTCACTTTCTTACACTCTCTCTATCTCACACTCTATCTCACACTCTCTCTATCTCACACTCTCTCTATCTCACACTCTCTCTATCTCACACTCTCTCTATCTCACACTCTCTCTATACTCACACACTCTCTATCTCACACACTCTCTATCTCACACACTCTCTATCTTACACTCTCTCTATCTCACACTCTCTCTATCTCACACTCTCTCTATCTCACACTGTCTCTCTCTCACACACATACACCCACCACACCATCTCTTTCCCACTCAATCCCTTTCACATATTCTTTCTCACACTCACTTTCTCACACTTACCCTCTTATACTCACTCATACACTTACATACTCACGCTCACTCTCATATTTTCTCTGATAATCCCAGTTCCAGTAAATGAATTTATGAGAAAACGACTGAACAAATTATTTTGACAAACTTCACTCGTTTTAAAGGCTAAGGGTTCAGGATGTCGGCAAAATAGTAGCTTCCAAGGAAAACCTGATTTTCCTAGTAAATTCCATCTTTTCTGCTGTGCTCTGAGTGACTCATCTGTGAAATCGTTCTTTGCTTACATCACCATGGAAACCCTGATTTGTGTATGATTATATCGGTGGATAAAATGTTTTTCTTTGTTTAACAATAATAGCTCAATTCTAACTTAAGGTGATAAGGTACAACAAATAGGCTAAAAGCTGGATGAGTGGTCGTTTAAAACTTATAATCGTAGGGTGAAGAAGAATAACTTACTTTTTGCTTAAAATTAAACACTGAAAGATCAAAATCAAAGGAAAGTTGCCTTTGACAAGTAAACCTTTAACTAGGAGATCGAATGAGGCTTCATTCTATAGAACTTTCTCCAGTAATTTTTTTATACATTTTAGCCACGAGCAACTAATAATCTTTCATTCTTTTTTGGCAATTGACAACTATTAGGGAACTGTTCTACTCGCCCCCATTTACAAATTGTCAGTCGTAATGACACTACTGTAGAGTAACTGCAAATATTAAGTGTGTTTGGTGGGGTAACAGCGCCACTGTTGTTACTTTCAAAACCCATCAGCTCCCCCACATACAAATCTGGCTCCAGATGAGACCCTCAGAAAGAATGACAACCAAAGCAACCGTGACAAATCCCCCAGCTCTCAATCATGCCAGATTTCAGGCTTATCCCAATGTAGCTTTAAGAAAAGAAAGTGATAACAAGTAGATCCTTTCTAAGCTTTATTGCCATGGTCGGATCATTCATTTGGAATACAAATTGTTTTCACATAGTCAATCTGCTTCACGAACAAAAAATAAAATAAAAAATAAATTATATGGCCTAAGGCACAGACGTCCTATCTCTTTTATCCTAAAATATGCATGTATACTAAGATTTTTGAAACGAAGCTAAACAATTACTTTATTCAAAATTTAATTTTTTGGAAAAAAATCAATGTTTTTTTATCCGTTAAGGTGGTACACCAAATTCCAAAAACAAAACTCCTTGAGGGAGCCTTATGAAAACCATAAATACAATTTTAGCCCGATCCGTAAAATGGTTTCGGCTCCAGGCCAAGATACAGACAAACAGATGGACAGATAGGCAGACAGACAGACAGTCAGATGGACATACTGATGTACATATAGATATAAAGGCAGACAGATAGACGGACAGACTGACGGACAAACTGATGTACATATAGATATAAAAGCATATAGAAGGCATTGCAAGAACTCCTGTTTCAGGTGGTCATGAAACGTCAACATCTTGAGTTCGATTGAAGATCACAATACTTTTCTCCCTGAGAAGTCAAGAGAAAGTACAAAATAAATTGATTTTTAGAAGAATGAAAAGTGAAATTACAAGAAATATCCAATAGTATGTAAACCTACTTGCCATTAAACCATAAATAAGAAGTATAATCAAACCAAACAATTTTATAATTGATAAAGTTTCTGTTTGGAGATGGGACACTCGAATTCAAGATTAATCGACTTCCTCGAATCCTATAATAATCGAGAAGTTCAAAACTATGAAATCGCAACAACAAAAATCTTGAAAGTTGAAATCCAATATAAAACTCTTTAAGAACGCTAAAATACTAGACTTTTTAATGTATCAATCCCCATGTCAACAGGGTGTTTGGGAATTTATATAACTACTATGAAGATTAAAGACCTGACTCACGGACAATCTCCATACCTCTCGTACCCCTGAACCCAAAATCCTGAAATTTGGCATGGAAGTTCCTTTCAGAACGTTGGCATCCGAAATTTGACATCCATGGGCTAAAAAAAAAGTGGGGCTGAAAGTTTTCAGAATTAACTGATGTATTTTTCGAACCAGTGAGTATAGAGACCTGAGATTTAAAATTAAGGTTCATTTCAAGATTTGGGTGAGACCATTTTAAGGTTTTTTTTAAAAAATTGATCTTCTAAGAAGGTGGGGAGGGGCAGAAAGTTGTGTGACTCACTAACTAGCTCATCACAGTATTTACCCTAAACCCTGGGCATGGAAGCTTGAAATTTTGCTTGGCATTAAGGTAGCGAGATTGCCCCATACAGCAACAAAAATTTAAAATTGGGAAATTTCAAAAGGGAGCTCCAGGAAATAGAGGGCTTATGAATTGAAAACACATTTTATATGAGGTAGAAAGTTAGAATTTTACACACAATTCCTGATAAACCATTTAATCCTAAAATTTCTAAGAGAGAATTGGAGAAAAGGGTCAAAATTTCAAAAACTAATAGTAAACAGCTACTTCACAATGCAGTGTCAGACTTGAATTTGCCAAACAAGTAAAAATACCCCTTTAAATAAATATTAGTGGCTGAAATTGTTAAATTTTTAATTGGAGCTCTGGTAAACAGTGTTGAAGGATCTTAACAGAAAAACTCACTTTTATGCGTGGAAGAAAATTTAAAATTTTCAGGCAGGTTGATGGATAGCTCTAGACAACCTAAATGCAAAATTAATGTCTAAAACAAAAAATGTCAATAGTGAAGACGATATATGTTATTCTTATGGAAAAGGAGATGCTACTTTTTAATTAGGAAGCTTTACCTTAATCTCAGGAGAAAATGTTTGCCAAACGTAATTTGGAGGATCTATATTCTTATCAATAATAAAAGTTTTCTTTAAATGGATTTTACTTCTTTTTTAACACCGCGTCTTACTATCCGTTTGGGCGACACGCCTGTTTGAAATCTTATTAACCAATAGTATGTATGAATTATTTTATTATCTTATTTTTGTCTTAAAATTAAATTAAAATCAAGTATATAAATACTTCCTAACCATCTTGAATCAAGCGAATCACTGGTGGTAGCCGCTTTATTTTTAACTTTAGGCTTAACACAAAGTTATTAACGACATACATAGGTTTGTCTGATATGAATAAGGATAACTACACCGGCACTTGAAATAAGCTGGAAAACATATGGCTAAACACTAACAAGTCGACTGAACGTGTCAAGATTAAACTAGTAGTTCAAACTGTACAAACTCTCTGGTATGGATGAAGGCCAACTTCTGTTTCAAGCATGCGTCATGTGAAAGATAAATTATTATGTAAGTACAATGCTCCCTTACCTAATAATGTTTGGGAATGTGGGAAGAAAGGGTGAGGTGAGAAGAGTCACATTTACCTTACAACTTCTGCTTTTCAGGGTGGTGATCCAAAGATTAATCAATAATTCATAAAGGTCACATGCACTTTTCTACAAACTTGGCATCATTATTAACTCTATCCAACAACAACCAAAACAAACCAGAGACTCGTCTCTTTAGTCCCGAGTAAATTATTAGTAGTTACAATCGGATTGCGGACAGTTTAAATAGTGGTTGATTTATCAGCGCTGATGGAGCTGCCTCCCAGCTGTTTTATCGGTAGAATACTGTCCAGGTCTGTGGCTAGTTTCATGTCTTGGCAAGGTTTGCTCATGATGCCGTCAACTTGAAGAGATACACAATTACACCGAGGTATTTCTTGTGGGGATTACTAGTCATTGAGCCTCATATCCCATAAAATAATCTGTATATCTTAGAATTTTTTGTTGTGACACTGTTACCAAAATTACTTTATTTGTTTGAAGGAGGCTAGATCTATGGTTTTAACAATTCATTTTTATTTCAGAACAGTGACATTTCACATTAATCATCCATGAACATGAGCTTACATACATACATACATACATACATACATACATACATACATACATACATACATACATACATACATACATACATACATACATAACCTAATCACACCATTCCCTTACAGAAGAGGCAAGAAATTGTACATGAGCTAATTTTATTTTTTCATAGAAATTTAAAATTATTTAACTTAAAATTTAAGGTTTTTAATCTTATTAAAAAGGCGTTTTTCTGGTTATAAAATACTTCTCAGTGCTTTGTAAGGCGGTTCCCTCATGACATTCCAATCTATGAACCTTACCAAGTTAGGGGGCGTGTTTTATGGATTGAATGATCTACTGTTTAGGCTTTGTCTCCCCGCATCGATGGGCACGTGGACTAGAAGTCAGTTTCGTACTTTTCTGGGGATTAGCCCATGTCATTTATTTGCTCTTATGCACTCTTATGCCCATTTTTGACCCGGATGCGTTTTAAATTTACGAGTGGCCAGCACTCCTGCCTCCAAGTAAAATGAGGATAATGAGGATAACTACATTTTTCCAAGTGGACAACTTCTAGGTTTACCTCAACCTTGGTCCTGCCAAGTAAACACGTTCTTAATTTTCATCACGTGACTCTGGGCGTATGCAAGAACGCCACCAAGGGCTAGTCTACAAGTAGCTCCATGGCTTCTTTGGTGCTGACTGACAGCTCTGAAAAGTTACCAGACCAAATTATGTATCCCTACGCCAAACCATATGAACTGCAAAAACATGTGTTTAGCAGTTGTCAGAAGTCAGCTGTGAGCTGTTAGTCAGCACCAAAGAAGCCATGGGGCTACCAGGTTGAGGGCACTAGTAAGCTACTGGAGAGAGCTAGCGTGATCTTTCCAGAAGCCAGTAGTCATTCATGTTGCTGTCCAAACGTGTTTAGTACTTGGCCTAGTATTAATTGTTGCTAGCAGTCATAGATGAATTGACATTCCTTAACAAGGATAAATAAAACTATATTTTATTAGTTCCATGCTCAGATTTTGGTAATCCTTGAGAAAAGGAGGTGAATTAGAAAAAATAGGGCCGGTACTGTATTTTAAGAATAAGTAATTGCTCCTATTCATGATCCTTCTATTTGTATAGTCTCAACTATTTCCATTAATGCATCTCTGCATTTGTTACATTTCTGTTTCTAGAACGCATGCTGGACTTTCCACCTCCATTCATGGTCTCTGTAATTCTCAACAAATATCACAGATATATATATTTAAATTAAAAATTAAGTGTTTTAAATAGATCAATAGACTATTTTTTTAACATTGAATCTTACTACCCGTACAGGCTCAACATCCAGCCACCTGGTCGTCAATTCATCATTATAAAAGGGTAAGCCCTAATTTCATCAATTATATTATTTTATACCATAACTGTAATCAAACCTGGGACCATTCATCCAGTAGAAAAATGGGCTACTGAATGAGCTAACGTGTTGGGAATGTTTGGCTCAATATGTGTTTATAAAATAAATAGCTCTTTCCCAATAAGTTGCGGGAACGTTTTAGAAAAAGATTGGGTCATTTTATACCTGATTTTTATTTTTTATTTTTTGTCATTTCGTCTCCTTACCCATTAGGGATATATGCATTATGTATTAATCACTCAAATGTGGCTAAAATGTCTATAAAATTCTACCTTCCTCCTCACTACTAGCCATTAGTGTAGTTAAAATGCGGATAGTCTGGATAGTGAAGATGGCTGCCTCGGCTTCTCTTCAATCTCTGTTATTTACACCCTGAGCATGTTTTCCCCTCATTGTTTGCCATTTTAACTCAGCCCTACTAGTCCGTGTATCCTAACAGACCTTCAAAATGTATAAAAGTGAGAAAGAAGTAAACAGATCATAGCAATGTACATTATTTAGCTAGCAACATTCCTAATAATGGTGTGCGAAGGTTGCAAGGATTGTCCTAAACAAACAACCTCGCGCTAGCACCTCTAAGGGGGTAACGGAACAATAGGGCTTAGCGGAGCATTATGGGAACCTGAGGGGCGGTGGGGGGTGGGGGGGACATGTCACATCTGCTGACCAACTTAGGTGGACTCACACAGTCGATACCGAGAATGTAGGATTATTTTTTAGAGAGAGAGCTTAAAAATATGAAGTTACATTTTTTTGAAATTTTATTTTACTAAAAAAAAAATCTTTAAAAAGATCTTAAAAACTGTAAAAGTCCCTTGGTATAAAATAGCAGAGAAAATATGTTATGACCTTAGGAAACTTAATTTTCAGTATTTAATTAAATTTTACCATTTTCTTTATTATATTTTCAATGTTCCTGATTTTATTTTAAATTGCTAATTTTTTTTCATAGTTAGTTATTTATAATAGATTAAGGACGATTTATTATAGTCCGGAAGCCAAGGCCGAGAACCCAAAATTAAGGTCCTATATGTTTTTATTGTCGATATTGATAAAGGATATTCGAGAGTTGAGAAAATGGCAGGTACCATGAACGTACCCTTGGGCAACTCTCAGAATACAAGATGGCGGCTCCACCTACACAGAAAATTTGTTTTTACTTACTTTTGATTTTATTTTGTAAATATTGACTTTTACTTTCTCACTACCTTACAGGTAGAGAAAGTATTCTGATCGTCAAAAAACCTAACTCGAGATTTTGATGAATGTCGACGTTCCATGACCCCCGGAATCTGATAAAAGTGGTTTTTGGATTGCCGTCTGTCTGTCTGTTTGTATATACCTTTGAGTAGAGACTAAACTGTTTCACTGATTGGGCTAAAACTTGGTATCTAAGGTTTTCATAGGGTTGCCCCGAGGAATTTTGGAATTTGGAACCCTAAAATTAAGGGTTGTTTACCTAAGGGCGAAAAGAAAAAAAATCGATTTTATCAAAATCGGCTCTAACGATTTTGAAAAAATGTCATTTCTAAGCATTGATCAATACTACAGGAAAATGGCTACTTTCCATTTTTCGTCAAAAGGACTTCAAGAGTTCCGGTCTGATGCATAAATTCTCTATTTTTTATCATATATTCGTAATTATTTGAGTAATGAAATTACTTATTGAAAATATATAGATCTATTTATAATAAAATCTTTTATTTGAAATATATTTTTATAAAACCAATAATTTTCAAGTCATAGGGTCTACGCAAATATACATTTTCTAACTTTTCTAACTTTTCTAACACTAAAGGTAAAGTATTACGACCGTAAAAAAAATCTAACCCGAGACGTTGATGGATATCGACGTTTCATGACCCCTCAAGCCCTAAAAAGGTGTTTTTGCAATGCCGTTTGTCCATGAGTTTGTTTAACCCTAAAATTAAGTGTAGTTTAGTAAAGGGCGAAAAGAGAAAAAAATCGATTTTCTCAAAATTGGCTCTAACGGTTTTTGATTAAAATTCGTATCTATGCGTTTATTATGATTATTAATAAAGTGGCTATTTTTTATTTCCCATGAAGATGATTTTTAGGGTACTTTACAGAAGCGGAAATTTCCGTATCTCCGCAACTATTTGAGATACAATATAACTCATCATAGAAAATTTGTATTTCTATTAAAAATAAAAACTTTTATTTGAAATAATATATCTTTATAAAACCAATAGTCTCTTAGATATTGGCAAATATATTAATATAATTTTGCGATCTTTAGCTGTACAAATATATACTACTTAAGTTTTAGCTCAAAAATTTTCTAAAACCATAGCGTAATTAAATAAGTAAGTATTTCAAAAAGTTAATGTTCTGTTTCCTTTAACCTCTTAGGGGAATTTATTTTACAACAAAGATATATTTATATATATATATATCATTTTAGACTCAATAACAGTCAATATTTACCAGTTTTAATGGTCTAAATTTCTAAATGGAGAATTTAATAGCAATGCGATAACCATAAGATGTGCAACCCCTAATATAATGTCGAAAATAGCTTGGGTTTGCTACTGTATATCATTTCGGTTCACATATTATATTACCACTTTTGAGTAAATATCTTCATTTTTAAACAATGGAATCAGCAAGTCCGTGCGGAGTTCCGTACTATTTATTTTAAAATAAATTATAACTTATGTTACTATTTTATCATTAGTTCAACTTTAACATATATTTAAAATAAATTTATCATCCATTTTAAGCAAATTATAGTGACCACCATCATCTTGAATAGTTTTGAATGTGAACGATTTTTAGTTTATTACAAACAACTTCTCAAAATGATTTATCTTTATTTTTATCTGATGATTTATTTAGTTTTGAGTCTATGATAGTATTCTTAATAGTATTTTGTTACGAGGTGCAGAAAAACTTTTAAACTATCTGATCATCTTCTTTATCATCGGGCGACATGACATTGTGTTTGCAAAAAAAAAAAAAAATGTGCTAGGTGATTTGGCATCTAAATGAACACATATTCTTTTGTTTAGCAAGGTGTTTTTCGTCACATAAACATTTCACAATATTTTTTAAATCAGTGCAAGATGAACTTTTTTTGGCACTGTTATCGGAAACAAACTTTGTGAATGGCTAGTGAGCGCGAGCTTAGTGCATTAATTTTGAAATTTTTATAGCATAAACATTTTTTTTGCCAAAATAAATCAAGTATAAATTCTTCTATAGAAACATAGAGTTTAGTTTTCTGCACATACTAATCTTAACAGTTCTTGAATATCTGTCAAAGGTGTCCTGGAATTTAATGACAACTTTTCTCTTTATTTGAAAAAGTTTGCCACCAAATGCCGCTATGCTCATGACAGATATTCTACAACTATTGAGATTAACATGTGCATAAAACTAAACTCTATGTTTCTATAGAAGAAATTTTGATTTATTTTGGTCAAAAAATGTTTATTCTGTAAAAACTTCAAAATTAATGCACTAAGCTCGCACTCCCCCCACCTTAAGGGATGATGGGGATGTTTTAAGGTATGGCTGGTTTCTTAGAAACATCATACTGAACAATGCTAGTAGGATTGGATATTTTGACCCCATAGACTTTGGTTATTACAAATATGATCCTTCACAATATTTGCTTCCGATCATAGTGAGAAATAAAGATCCTCTTGCACAGATTAAAAAAAAAATATTAAGTGCTTATGTGACCTTACTAAACAAAATAATGTGCTTTTTTGACCGCACAATTAAACAGTTTTTTTTTTTTGCAATTGCAATTGCAATGGCAGTATATGTTGATATGTTGTAACGAATACAATTACGTGTTGCCCGATGTTAGGGAAGACGATTAGACAGTTAAAAGCTTTTCTGCACCTCGTGACAAAATACCACTATTAATACTATCATAGATTTAAAACTATGTCAATCATTAGATAGGAATCAAAATAATTCATTTTGAGATGTTGTTTGTAGTAATCTTTCACATTCAAACCTATTCAAGATGGTGGCAGTCACTATTTTTGTTCAAAATGGATGATACATTTATTTTTAACACATGTTAAAGTTGAACCAATGGTAACAAAATAATATTAATTCTTTTTTAACAAAAAAAAGTCAATACTGACAAAATAAGTTCAAAAGTACGTAAAAACAATTTTTCTGTACAGGTGGAGCCGCCATCGTGAATTCTGAGAGTTACCCAATGTTACGTTAGTGGTACCTGCCATTTCCTGAGCACACACGCCCCTTTATCAATATAAACAATATAAATGTTAGGACTGTTTCAGCTAAAATGCCTCATTTTGCTATCTGACTATTACGTTTGATTGTTTGGATTAGAGCAAACAAAACCGATTGTATTTTTATCGAGAAATAGTGGCGTGGTTATATTGATGGCCTTTTATAGACAGCATTACATCGTAAGCCCACTCATGCGAACTGTCAGTTTTAAAAATAATTTTAAAAATTAAGTTTTAAGCACATTTACCATGGAATATGTAGGGCACCCACAAACAAATGAACAATTCTGGAATGGTTGAGATTTCAGGTTTTTATTAATAGCTTATATTTTAGGGCAAATACGTGATAATTATTTCCTGATATTTAAATTGAGAAACACAACATTTAAAGGATGCCTTTCAAGGGCACTGATTACTTGAAAGGAAATATCATCACACTTTAGTATTTATTACGGTAAGAGCGGTCATAAAGCTCCAAAAACACTGAAAATATCTTCATTTATTTTATGTCTATAAAAATACTATTTGTTGGAAAAGGATAATAACCAGGTTTATATCTGACAATTTCACCTTTTAATTTTGTTTATGATAAAACTTAAAATGTAAGGCTTCTAATTCTATAGAGAACTTTCTCATTAATTTTGGCGTTAACCAATAGTAAACCCATCATCTAAATATAGGTGATTTCTGTAAGTCTGCAACATGCCTCAACGCTGCGGTAGGTGCCCCCCTTAAGGTGGGAGGGAAGGGGATGCAAGAAAATGTCAGTGTTTTTTCAATTTTTATGGCAAAACATTTTTGACCCAAATAAATAAAATATTGTTCAAGTACAAACATCGTATTTAATTTTCTTCAAATGGCTAAAAATAATTTAAAATAAGACCACAGCAGACTAATGGGTTGTTTGAGGGAGTCGGGATTAAACCTACAGGATGTTTTTCCAAAATGGTTTCTCACTAGTTCATGTAGAGATGTGTATATTTCTTCTCTAAATAATACCTTCCTCAAACTCAACAAAACATTATTACAATATATATATATCAATATCAATGATTAATATTTTATACATATATATATCCTATATTATATACATACACGTATACCCCGAAAGGGTAGTATAGTAAGACGCGGTGAAAATATTATCTGTGATTGTGGAATAATTTATTATTATTATTATTATTATTATCTGTTGATCTTGTGGCATAGTGGAACCCCAATATAACATGTTTAGGATCTTCATAAAATTATTTTTACTGTCAACATTGAGTTGGGTTAGTAAAAGACCAATCATATACATGTACCGCTAGTAAATATGCCACATACCTCCGACGATAAGCTTAGTACAGTTTGAAAACAACTGGCCTGTCAAAGAATCACACAAAATAAACTATTTCCCTTTTGACCCAACTATACACAGTCTTAACAAAGTTCAACCAAACTTATAATCCTCTTTTAGCACATGTATTGTGTGTGACCTGCCAATCAGGGCCCAAGAAATGCTTGATAACTATGGGTAACCCCCCCCCTCATTTCTAAAGTAGCTCCTCGCAACAATAGCGGCGGTAGCGTGAACTACACTAATCCGTCACATTGGATGAGGTTTGAGGGGGGGATACTTAGTCAGTCAATAGATCGTACACAATACAGGGTAAGAATATCGATACGGCTTGGAGAGAAGTCAGTTGACACGAAGAGGAAGTATTGTTACGGTACAGTCCCTTCAGCTTTTTAGAGACTCTTTTTCAGAAATCCTAGAAAAATTAAAATATAACCTTAGGGAGCAGTTATATAAATGGCTTTTTCTCAAAGAGCCTTACTAAATTATATCATGGAGAATGGTCAGCAGGTATTCACTCATCTTCTCTCAGTGCAATCTACTATCTATTTCTTGGAAGGACCCCTTCTTCGCCTTGGATGTAGGGAGGGTGGGGGTTATGGAGCTCAAACCCCCCTTCCCTGAAAGTTTCTAAAGTTTTTAATATGAAACTTAAATATGGCGTTGTATAAAACTTCAAATAACTTACAGCGGCATTCACTTTTCAAAAAATTTAACAGGTGAACAAGGATCACTCCAAATAGCTTCTGGAGGCACTTAATTTTCAAAAAATCTCCACGTGAATATCACTTTACACAGTAGGGGAACAAAATGTGAAAAAGTATCAACCTGCTGGAGGCTCTTCGCCACAAACGGCAACCTATTTTTTTTCTAAAAGACCTCACTTCTATGAGTAAGAAAAGTGATGTTGCCAACCTGACAAATAGTTGGGTTAGCCGCCATATTGGATCAAATATGGTGGCAATGGGTTTCTTATTCAAGCCATATTTTGATTTCCTGTCATCAGATTTCAATTTAGTCTTTTTCATATAAAAGATAATTACTTTATTCTCCTTTATTTTCTTAATCAAACTTTTCGCCTATATCCCGGAAAATCATAAAAACCTATTTTTAAGCTAATATTAGGCACTGATGTATCTCATCTTATGATCGACTTATTTGAATATGTATAACTATAATTTAATCCTTAGTTCAAGCACATTTTCTTACTATGAGGTCATTTTTTCCACAAACCTAATATTTTTCTCGAAAATGAGATTCAAATTTGGTTCACACGTGATTTATTGAAAGGAAAATTATTCGAAAACAAATGTGGCCATGTTGGGTATCAAATTAAAGGCCTTGACGATTTTAAACTGGGAAAATTAATAATAATATATTTTATGGCCACGCAAGTTCAACATAGCTTTAGTATTGACATAAAAAATATTTTCCTTGCCCAACAATGTTATATTGCTACTATCCTACTACAGATTATATTATTATTACTTAGTATTGTATAATATTGAATGAAATGATTTCACCATTATAAGTTATTTTGATAAACATTATTACTTTAATTTTTTTTGCAAATATATTGCTTTAGGAATAGTAGATGACTGTTTCACTAAAACTATTTAAATTTCTACATCAGTGGCTTCTGTTTCTGAGTCTGTTGCATCTCGTGCAAAGCTACGTAGCAGAGCCACTGTAGCAGAGCCACTGTAGCAGAGCCACTGTAGCAAACACTGTTGTAGCAGAACTATTGTAGCAAACACTGTTGTAGCAGGGCTATTGTAACAAGCACTATTGTAGCAAACACTATTGTAGCAAGCACTGTTGTAGCAAGCACTGTTGTAGCAAGCACTGTTGTAGCAATCACTGTTGTAGCAATCACATCCAGGAGAGCATGGCATGTTTATAGCTCTACATGAACATGAATATATTTGACTCTCCTTGTTGCATTTGCAGCTTGTGTTGCGAAAATACTCCGTTGGCATTTGAGGTAGAGTAGTCATAATAGGGATGTAGGTTCCTTCTAGTTTCCAGTTCCATTCTGTTGGGTTTGGAAGGTCTTGATTCTAATGAAGAGCTCGTTTCCAAAACACATATTTGTTTATATTCTACTTCTGACATCACATGCTAAATCAAAATAAGTTCTAGCTTGCTAATCTTTCAATTAATTCAGAAGTGGCAATCTAGACACGGGAATTGAACTAGGCTTTACGTGCCATTGATCTTTCACTGAGCCATCCTATTTCGTCTAGTATCAAGAGATATTTTCACTTGTTGTATACAAGATTGTGGTAACTGGTGAAATTAATATTAGCTTTTCCTTGTTGCATATCAAAGTTATTTACGGTAATATTTTATTGGATTATGAAAATTTTAAAAAAAATTTGTAGTTCTGTTTGTCATAGATTATTAGATTTATTCGTAGTCAATTGTAAAAATAACTAATATGTGTCTATAGTTGCTTTAGAACTAACTTATGTATCTTATCTAATTTTAAACACGCATAATCATTTATAAAGACATACGCGGGTTTGGTTTTTAATCCTCTTAGAGTTACAATTTTGGATACCCGGAATAGTCAATGTACATTTATGAACAACTAGCTTTTTCCCTAAGCATCGCTCGCGTTACAATCAATTTTAAAAAACATGTGCATTAAAATAATGACGTTTCTAATCCCAGGGTATTTAATTTCCCGCGCACAGGAGAAATCACTCGCGGTACTAGGTAGTAATTACTATTATTAAAACTTTGGAGTTGATGGATGATGCATATTTAGAATCAATAAATAAAATGTAGCGTAATTATTTCTGTTTTAAGATTAGACAGTCAAAATATTTGTATTAATTGAAGGAAATAAAGTGATCAAATTTAAGGTAAGGCTTATTTTTAATTGACTTCATAGTTTTATCATCAGGAGTGAGGAGTTACAGGTTGCTGCTATCACGGTAACATAGCACATATAGTTGACTATGTGACTTGCCGCGGAGATCAACTTCTGTCACCTTGTACTGTGTTGATGATCATCATCGCATAGCAAACCTTAATAGGAAATTACATGCACTTAAACTGTTAAGGGAAGGTCTGATGGAATTGTGGGTATTCTTGGTATCACGACCCATTCACCCATTGTGGGACCTGTCATGACAGTTGTATGATAAGGTTTTGCGGAATGTTAACCTGTAAGTTGGTCCCGCTACACGGTTTAGCTGGGTTAAAATTACGCAACAAAATAATGGATGCTCAAATTTTAATTGAAGGGCATGGATGGGTAAACTAAACGGTACAAGGGATTTAAAAAATTGGACAGTGTAGTGCCAATGTGCATATAAGTGCGATATGGTTATTCTAAATGTTCTAAAATACAATCGTTAATTTTATAAGCCTATACATTTTTAGAGCTAGAATAGATTTATCCTGTAACCAGGAAATAGGCTGGTCTTGCAGAAGACAAATATGAAGATGAATAAAATGAACTAGTTCCTAGATATTTCTTACCATATCTAGGAATGATTCAAGGACACCTATCTTTCATGCTCTGTGGAGACTGCATTACCGAATTTCAGCAATTAACTGACAAATAAGTATAGTTATTGTCGCCGCACAAGCGGATGCACATATTGTTTGACAGGGAAAATTACCCAACTTCTGGGCACTAGTAAGATATTTTCGGGCAGGCCTTGACTCCATCAGCTCTAGTGACTCTTGGAATGACAGGTAGAGTTTGTCAGAAGTCTCCTGAAAACAACACGGTGACGCCACCTATTAGCACATTGTTAATTTTGAGATATCTTGGAGTTATATTTAGATCTTCAATTGAGGTCTTATGCAGTATTGTAATCTCATCCTATAATAAAAGATATCATTTTTGCAGTTATTTTGATATGAAACTTTGCCTCGATATTTCCCACATGGCAATTCGGTCGTTAGGAAAATGAAAGGTAATTTAAAGGTTGAATTCAATTTTCTTCTCCCATCTGACAAAGTAGCAGCTATACCCTATGGAGCTACTGCAAAGGCAACACATACCTTAAACCTGAACTTAGCCAAGAATAAATTAATTGAAAAAGTATTTCCTTTACCTTCAGGTGCATCTTAAAAAAACACTTTTTCTATTAGATCTCAAACAATATTATGACTACGGTAAATTGTTCTGTGTTCAATAGAGGCGTGCTTATATTAAAGATTTGTAATATAAATGACCGGTCTTTTGTCGATTCTATCAAATAGTTTACATAGGTTATAAATCCATACAGATTGTCGGGTAGAAAAACACGCTAGTCCTTCACGCTCCCGGCCTAAGGAAACCTTACAAATTGGTTGAGTTAACTCTAAGTTGCATTAAAAATATTATCACTTAAGTCAAAAGCGTCTACCGACTGACCTGTTCTTTTTATATCTTCAATAATCCCAGATAAAATTGTTCCCCCTCTTTGGTTGAGTTAATACTAAACGTCCCTTGATCACTGCCCTTTTTGATTTACACACATGTTTAATGGATTTGATGAAATAGCACAGCTACACATTCATTTGGGTTTTGAAAGATTGTTTATCCACAACGTTCAAGAACGTATTTTGTCTGAGCACCCTCCATCGTCGGGATTCCATCTATGATATTTGGGATATCCGTCATGCCCATCAATGTAGCTCTTTGAAATATCTTTGTATATTTTTTTTCTGTATGTATGGAGACGTTTGGTTCAAAAGTTCATATGGGCCGTGTACCATATGTTTAGTTCACTTGCATGCATTATTATGGATCGATGTTTGAATCCGGAATCTCCGAACTTATCACCGAATCTATATAATCAGGTCTGATTTTTTTTTCCCCTGGAGTCATAACAGAAGATGGACTTGTGATTGTCCTCACTTTTGCCACTTGTATCCCTTCAAGTCACTGCTCAGCTCCTTGAAGACATTGATAATTTTTAAATAGCTTATAAACTTTCTAGAGTATTTCAACATAATATAAAAAAAATACAGCATTAAAATGTATTTTATAGTTCTATCTAGTTATAAACGAACACATAGGGATAGAAACTACCTCTCCTTTATAAATATATGAGAATTCAAAACAACTAAATTAAAATCATTGGATTTCTCTTTGGATTTACTATTGAAATGTATTTTGTAATTTCTTTTGCTAGACTACATGTAGACTCACTACAGAGCTCCGTACCTTCACCCCACCTAGTGTAGTGTGGCCAGATTTGCGTGAGCACAAGAAACGGCTAATCCTATTTTATCCTGGTAGTAAATGCCGCTTCTGTTTCTTTATTATGGTTGACAATATTTGAGAATCAACCCCCAGCCAGCTTACCATTTACAGGCCAGATTATTTCCTCCCCTCTAACCTCCCCATTTGGTTTAGTATTGGCTAAGTGGGGTGACGTAGTCACCAGCTACAACAATGGGACTCTGAGGTAGACAGCGAGACGAGCAAGGGTCCTTCAAAAGTCACGAGCTTAACAAATTTTATTTGGAATAATTAACGCTTAATTTATCGATATTTGATCACTGTTATAATTATATAGGAAGTGTGTATATAAAAAAGTATAACTTAATCAACATGCTTCTATTCTTGAACAAACAGTTTCCGAAAAGAAAATTGCAAAACAATAAAAATTCTTGAAGATAAACGTTTGTTCCCATGGATCTGCATTTCCAGGCCAAATGAAAAGGGTCAATAGCCTTAAAGAAAAAAGTGCACGCGTCAGAAAAGCAGATACATTCTAATAACAATAGATTCACATTCAATAATTCGATCTTTTCTTCTCAAAACTTTACTCGCCTGTCAGGATCATCATTAGTTAGTGTTTTATGTACCTGCATTTTATACTGATCTTTAATGTCTTACGAACCGAACCAATTGATAGACCAGTAGTTTTTTTGTCACTTCCCACACTGATCTTTTGAGATATACCATATCATAAGTGCCCAAAATTTCCACTTGAGTTAATTCACTCAATATTGTACGTACAGACAGTTTTTTGTTTGCAACAGATCCAGTTACTTTAAATTTTCAAATAAGATCCAAAACATAACTATGTGTTACGTTTTTTATCCTGATGTTTTTGGTTGAATGTGGCTGCCGTTCTTCGAGCCCATTAAGCCTTGGCTCCATACAGAAAAATCCATTCTGTTCTCTCTTCCAGACTGTAAACCCTTTTTCAAGATTAACAGTAGAATGTTAACAGTAGAAAGTAAACGAGACAAGTAGGTAATGGATTTGTAACTGCCATTAATAGTAAAAACAATGTTTTGTATACGATCTTACCCACAAACAACTGTAGTCTATACCTTCCCAAGTTAGGTGTGAATAGGCCAAATTGTAATGCCACGCCCGGTGCTGGCGACTCACCAACTTGTGAGGCTCATTTCTCGTGATGGATTTTACTTTCAAAAGCTTAGAAACCACCGTTTTGAAAATAGCATGACTTGGTCTACAAGAAAATATAATAAAAAATAGTGAATTTCATTTAAAAAAAATCAAAGTGACCTTAACATCAACTTAGCAACGCCACCCAAGGTCATATCAGTATTACCCCCTTATTTCTCCCTGAGAACCAAAAAACATTTGTTTAAGACTTTTTTTTCAGCAATTCATTGTTTTCAAGATATTTTAGTAGTTAGTTTTCAAATAAACACCAGGTATAAATTTAGGTTAAATAATATGGTTTATTTTGTTTTGTTTTCTCTAACATTTTCTTCTTACATGGATTCACTAAATAAATAATTAAAAAATTAAAAGTGATGTTTGTGACAGTTGTACTAATCTTATATTCATCGCATTTAAAAAGCTACTTTTGGGCATCCCTAGGCTTGATAAGCCATAGGTTGCAAGTTCGATTCCCATATCTAGTTGACATTTTTCAACTGATTTAATTTAACCAGCCCCTGGTTATTTCCGACCAAAGTTAGAGTGCACTTTATGTAAATTATGTGAAACTTTGGTCATCCTTGAAATCCTCTGTCGACTGCATTCATGGTCATCCTCTTCAACTGTTCACTATAATAGAACAGGATTATTAAATACCAGTTCTGTCGTTATTCTGTGACAGTATTTTCATCCCATTAAAACATGAAGTAGTCGGCTGAGTTCAAGTCAGGATAAGAGCTACAAATGTGTCTTTGGATTAATTTTATGGTTTATTTTATTGTGTTGATTCAGTGTAGAAAAGATGCATGTAGAATTAATGCAAGCTACTCGTAATGGGGATTATAACTATCATGTTGTACTCAGAAAAACAAACATAACATCTTATTAATCACAATAAAAAATCTTCATTTATAAATGCTAAACAAAATTGCTCAAAACACATTTAAAACATTTCAAATTTTAAAAATAATTTCCACTCTAAAATTATTCATATTTGTAACGATAAAAATATATTCCTATTTATCATTAAAAAAATACCTGATACTCATTTTGAACTAAATCCTAAAACAAATTTAAAAAATCACTTTCTAAAGTTTGTTATAAGTAAATTACCCCTATATTAATTTATATAAAAAACTGACATTTATATAAAATTGCCCCCTTTTACCAATTTTGAATAAAACCATTAAATCTATTTTCAAAACATTCATAATATTGCAAACACCCTACCAATAAACTACTAACAGCTTGTTTTTTAAGAAAAAAATGTATTTATATTTCAATAAACTTACAATATACCAATTTTTAACCAAATCGTTTAAATTATTTAAAAAATAAGTCATCATGTAAACTACCCCTAAATGATCTTTATTTCCTAAAAACAAGTATATATACCATTTTAAGGTATTTTTCAAACTTTCCCCTTATATACAATTAAAACAAAATTGTTGAAACCATTTTCAAAAAACTTGGAATGTTCAAGAGTCACTAATTTGTAAACTACCATTAATTTAGTGATATAACCATGTAGAATTTAAATATCAAGTCTGAACAAAATACACCAAACCGTTTTTGCTCTAGGTTCAGGAACAGATAGACAGACATGAAAACAGACAGATATACATGGGGGCAGATAGAATTGAGAAATACACTTTTTCGGGGAGGCTGGGGTCATATAAAACTAAAGATTCATTATAATGTCGAGGTAAAAAATGTTCGTGGTTTCATGGGGATAAAACAATCAATTTTTTTTATTTAAATCATCTCATGACTAAAATATCAGGAAATAGGTTTAAAATTGAACACTGAGAAGACTACAAAAGACACAGATTGAGGAGGATAATTTAGATATTACAGCAAACAACATATTATTTGGCTGCGTTAATGAATTCAAATATTTAAGGACAATTTTAAGTAGCGATAACAATATTAGATTGGAAGTTAGGAAAATAATACATTTGGGAAATGCTTGTTACTACTCGGTCAGTAAGCTGTTGGAGTCTCGCCTGCCGTCAAGAAATGTAAAACTCAGAATATACAAAGCAGTAATTTTACCGGTTGTTCTTTATGGGTGTGAAACGTGACCTTTCACCTTAAATGACAAAAATAGATTTAGGATTCTAGAAAATAAGGTGCTTAGGAAGAAATTTGCTCTAAAAATGGATGAAGATAGGGGGTAGTGGAGGAGGCTACATAACGATGAGCTGCATACCCTGTACCCATCACCAGACATTGTTAGGTTAGTAAAATCTCGCAGGTTACGGTGGGTAGGTATTGCAGCGTGAATGGGAGTATCTAGAACCACGTTCAAGGTATTGAATGGCAAACCCAATGGGAAGAGACCACTGGGAAGAATTAGAGCACTAATGACAAACTTAGTTTAGATTCACCTATATCGATTTGATTACAAATGAATTTTTGAACCATCCTCAAGAAAAAAATAAAAATTATGTTGAACAGTGATAATATTAATACAAAGATAGTCAATATTTTTAAATAACAGTGAAATAGAGTAAAATGCTTTCAATGTTGACTGCAAACAATTTGTTTATACTTTCTAAAATGTTTTCCTAATGTCCATACATTTAACTCCTGTTCCCCTGGCCTAAATTGTATAATTGAGCAGGACTGGTTGATATAGGATACGAAAATCCTCTGCAGCACATACCTTACCCTATAATACATGTTAATTAAAAAAAACTAATTACAGCAATGTGTTTAATTGGAAATCATAAATAATTTAAAACGCTATGCTTTTTAATACTCTATGTAATGTTGGCAACTTTATAGGAGTCTACAAATTTCAAATAATTACTTAAACTTATTTAAATAATTTGATTTAATCAACATATTTGGCTGCACTCTAGTATATAAGTAGTGAGTTAAGAAGATCCCATCCTGCTGCCCTCTACCAGAAGTGTGACAAAGCTTTTACGTTAAACGTTCCTTCTGTTCCAAGTCAGCCATTTGTGGATATGATTCAAGTTTTCTCTTAAAGGTGTATATTTCAAAACTGTCTGAATGGATACCATTCTGAGTGGATACAATTCAGTCCCCTCTTCTAAAATGGTAACCTAACATAGTCTAACCTAACATAAACCATCCTACACTTTTAATGTCATTCAAACAAATCGTACAAAGATAATTCATGATCTTTGCCGTTGAACTTAATTAGGCATATGCCACATGTTTTTTGATAATTAAATTAGTAAGATTACTGTCACTATTTCTGAAAACCGGTTAAAACCTGTCTGAAATCATGTTTTAACCGTAAAAATAAACGACCATGATGCATTATGGTATTTTCATAGTGCCAGAACGCATTGTGGTAATTTTATTTGAATTTCGCTGTATGGTAGGTTTTTAAACGCTATAATGCGTTGTGGATCTTTAAAAGCAACCAGGACGTAAGATTTCTTGATGTGGCTGTTTATTTCTAACACCATAGCACGTTCTGGTCATTTTTTTCGCTCATTGAGTTTTTTTTTGTATTTGACCTTGACATATGCTTGTAAAATGATCTAGATACCGCTTCCACCAACTCAGCCAACTTCACCTACTTAGAGGGAACGTAAGCCACCACTTGGGGGATTTTCCCTGTTAAAATTTTACTGGATAATGTTGATCCTTAGTTATAACAAGAGTCCAAAGTTCGATTCCGAGCAAAGTTTCTTCTTTATAAGAGGTTCTCCTAGACCTGTAATGGGCCTTCCCTGACCACTCGGTCTCTTATTCGGTGATAGATCTCAGCGATAAAACAGTTGTTGCCGTAGTATCCTTGGCATTATGTCCGTCATGATATACATCCCCGACAGTTTCGGGAACCGTACTTAAGTTAACAGTGGAGGTAACAAATTAACTTGGTTTTAACTGAACATGTCTGTCTGTCCCTCTTGGAGGATATAAGTAGGAGAGGGATGGAAAGAGCCTTTGCATGGAGGTGAAACGCTTGGAGACGTTGTTTTGGAAGTGGTTTGTTATTTCAAAATACGTTTCAAGTCAAATAGGAATTGAAAAGAATATTGTATGAAGCCCTTTCTAGAAGGCCCTATTTCATACCAGAATTCTGTTGTAAGGTATGATTTTAATAGGACAAGTGACCTTCCATGTTCCTTCCTTGTGATAAAACGCCTTTTTTCCCCAAAAAATGTCTACGATACAGTAGGATTCTATTTTGAAATAAGGCTTTTTAGAACATTCTTCCTACAAAATAAGGGTGTATCAACATTTCCTATAATATTAAAGGCCTTACAATCCATTTTACGTATAGGTGAGAGTAATTATCGCCACAATTGAGGCGTAGCCCACTAAGTCTGACTATGAAACGACCCGAAGAAAAGGAATCCATTTAGCTGTTGATTTGATTTTTACTCGTGAAAGTATCGGTAATTTCAACGATCTGAAATATAGTCTAGTGTTGTATAAATATCGATTCGAGGCTTGCAATGGAGTAATATCCAAATGGTTTATTCTAGAAGTCGTCCACATAATTGAGTGGTAAGGGAGGCTGACTTCAGGTATAGACATCTCGCTTATTCTCAAGATATGTCTAGAACAGTAGAGGATAGTGTTTATGAATGGTTTTAAAGTAAATGAACCCGCATTTACGTGGATGGAAAGTGGGAATCTATTTTTTTTTATTTTTTAGGAAATGAGCCTCATTACACCAGGTGGGGATTCGAAACCCAAACTCCTGGTACTGATAAACCAAACTTCTTGTCCACGTGCCTACCGATATGGATACAATGGAATCTACGTAAGAATATCTGAAGAGAACAAGTGAATTTAAAAAAGGTTAGATGACTTCGAGAGACTTCGAACAAAAGATTAGATTGGATTGTATCAGTGAACTCGAGGGAGGGGGGG
>CABFWO010000994.1:197736-217924 GCA_902155825.1 Timema genevievae
TATTATTATTATTATTATTATTATTATTATTATCATTGAAATTACTTGGACTTATTAAGTTTATTACTTCATCATTTAAGAAAGTGTACTGTTTTTTATGTCTGTACTACGCCCTGGTTAGATCTAAGTTAGAATATGCTACTGTTGCTTGGAATTCCATTACCTTAACTGACTCTCTTAGGTTGGAAAACGTTCAAAGAAAATTTGTCGCTGCGTGCTATGATAAATTCTTTAGTAACCGGATTTATTATGATTATGACAGAATTCGAAACCTCTTAGGGCTCCAAACTCTCTTCTCGCGTAGACTTTATTGTGATGCCCTTTTTGTTTTTAATATTTTCAATAATAAAATTTCTTGCAAATTTGCCCTTGATTATGTAGGTGTTCATATCCCTTCTCGGGCTTCTCGTAGTTCAAAATTATTTTTTATCAATAGCTCTTATAAGGTAAGCCCTATAGGTCGTTGTATCCATAGCGCCAATTCTAGATTTGTCGAATTTGACTTCTATCATAAAAGGAAAGCTAGGCTCAGAGAGTTATTTAAGGAAATCCCATATCAATAATTTATCATGTATAAATTCTGCTTATAATATTTAAATTTACAATATTCTGATCTATTTTTTGCATATTGTTACTGGTTTTAACCACTCTTTAGCTATTTGTTATTGATGCTCTTTTTAATTCTTATCATTATTAATTACTACTTTTTTCGTAACTATTCATCAGTATATACAATTTTTTTTAGCCATTTTTGTTTATCGTATTTTCTTGTGTAAATATATGTATTTGTATGGTACTTGTGTACTTTTCAGTGCTGGCCTGTCATAGGTCTCATGACTGTTGGCCAGCACTATAATAAAGGAAATTGAAATTGAAATTATTAAAGTAGTCCTATAGCATATTAATTAAAATGGATCATAATTATTAATAGTAAAAAATTAAATACTCCAATATTTAATTTCCCTGTTAAAAAATACTCCCAGTCACGTGAAAGAATTTCTTTGACACTTATTAAAATAAATGGTACGGAACTCCGTACGGACTTTCTCACTCCATTGTTTAAAAATGGAGATATATATTATTTATTCAAAAGTCGTAATGTAATATGTGAAATGAAATAATGTACACTAGCATACCCGAGCAAAAATTGTGTTATACTTACGTTAAACATTTTTTGACTCCCGGTTTTAAATTTTATAATTTTCTTTTTAAAGAATTAAAAGTCCTCACTAGTATATTTGGACAAAAAAAAAGTTTGACCTTGAGTCTACAGGGGTCAATACCTCGTATTAAAATGTCAACTTCCGGCTAAAATTTTCGAAATTTTACTAGGGATTGCATGTTTTATGTTAATCGCATTTTTCATTAAATTCCTTATTTATAAATTTAGACCAATAAAAAAGGTAAATATTGACTATTGAGTCTAAAATGATGGCGATAAATTATTGCTGTACACCATTTCCCCTAAGAGTTTAAAGAAAAAAGAAAATAAGCTTTTTGAAAGACTTGCTTATCTACTTAGGCCTACTGTATGGAATTAGAGAATTATTGCGTCAAAACTTAAGTAGTATCTTTATACAACTAAAGCTCACAAAATGGTATTAATATATTAGCTAATATTTCCGAAACTATTGGTTTTATAAAGATATATTTCAAACAAAAGTTTTTTACTTTTAATAGTACTACAATTTTGCAATAATAAGTTACTTAATATTTTAAATAGCTGCGGAGATAAGGAAATTTCTGCTTTTGTAAAGTAATTTTCATAGTAAAATAAAAATAGCCATTTTGTTTATAATCTTAATCAACGCCTAGATACGTATTTTAATCAAAATCGTTAGAGCCTATTTTGAGAAAATAGATTATTTTCTCTTCTCACTCTTTATTAAACTACTCTTAATTTAAGGTTAAGCGGACGTACAGACAGACGGCATTGCAAAAACCACTTTTTAGGGTTCGGAGGTCATGGAAAGTCAAAATTCATCAAAATCTCGAGTTTAATTTTAAGACTATCACAATACTTTCTCTACCTGTAAGGTAGCGAGAAAGTAAAACTAGGCATAATTTCTTGAAAAGGTTGTCTAGATCTACTAGAAACTAGCTGCTACTATTTATCAAATATATAGTAAATATTTATATGATTACACATTAAAGCATTAATTACTATATACATTTTTAACAACTTAACTTAATGGTTTTTATAATATTCATTATTTTTAATTTGTTTTATATATAAGCCGTAAACATTAAAATGTGAAACATAGGCCTATTAATGGAAGATTACGGTAGAATTCAAGTTTTAAATTATATGTTTTACTCTCATGAACAATAGTTTGGAATATTCAGTCCAATTATCATAGGAAGAACCTTATCTGATAGCTAGAAAAGTTATTAGATTAAAAAAAATACCTTTCTTATGAAAATTGGACCGTAGTTTTAAAACAGTTTAATAAATGTAACGATCCACGCATTTTCAATAAGTATTTAATTTTCACATCGGTGACCTGGCAGTCTAGGGGTAAGGTGTCAGACTTCTGTGCTGGGGTTCCGGGGTTCAATCCTCGGTCCCGGCACAGATATATCTGATTGCCAAACCCTTCCTTCACCTCTGACAAGACGTGTATTAATCACAACTTGTGAATGTGTGGAATGCCAGACCTCCACCGTGGTTCAGATTCCACGTTGAACTGTAGGTCCTCCATTTCATCTCACAATCACCCTACCATTACACATTAGCGTAAGTGCGTATAACCCGAACGGGTAGTAAGACACGGTGCTAATAATAATAATAATAATAATAATAATAATAATAATAATAATAATGATGATGATGATGATGATGATGATGATGATGATGATGATGATGATGATGATAATAATAATGATAATAATAATAATAATAATAATAATAATAATAATAATGATAATAATAATTTTCACATCAAAATTTAAGAATTATTTAATATTTAAAATAACTTAACTAAATATAAGAACTAAAAGGTCTACTTTTTGTTTTATTCTAGCACCACGTCCTACTACTTGCTCGGGCTATGTGCATATGTAGGCCACTAATTACTCTGATCTGTTAGGGATGAGTAAGGTTGAACTTAGAGGAAGTGCAGCCACAAGGTGATAGTGGAAACCATTTAGTGAAAACCAAGCTCAGTAGACCCGACCAAGATTCGAGTCCCGGTCTCCTCGTTATCGACAGTTCATTCTTTTGCGATAGCGACGCCTTAGACCATTCAACCAACGAAGTGGAAAGACTCTACTTAATTTCTAATACCACCTTATTTTTGTAAATGCAGCTCTCCCATAAAGATACATGTAAGCTATCTGTGACACACTAATGGAAAGAGAGAGAAAGAGGGTCATATGAGCCACTCTCCTGTCATAACCTTAGATCCTGCACGCTGATTTACAGAATATTAATCTACTGAAAAGACAGAGCCACACAGCTACTGCCGTCAATGACGTGTTTCCGGCCGAGGCACAAAGGCAACTTGTTTGTAACTAAACTACCCCCTCCTTCCCCTTGTCGAGGGCAGCTGCTAGCAGTCCCCTCACCACCGTGGAGGCACAATTGAAACCAATGGAGCATTTTATTAGGCTATTCTTCAGGGCACAGGGGGTGCCCCTAACATCCATCTCAATCCATTATCCCAAACCTTGGCTTTTCAATGACTTTTGAGGTGGAATGAAAAAAAAAAAATGAAGCAAATATCCTTTGGCTTCTCCCCCTTACATCCTTAAGGGTGCCGCCTACTTTAAGGAAAATGTCCTATCATTGCTATATATATTAAGGTGCGTTTAGACTAATGACTTTCTTTATGCTACATTATATTCTCAGAGGTATGCCTCTTGCTGTGTGTCTTGTAGCATGCCTCTTGCATCTTGCCTCATGCAACCAGACCTGTTTTCACTTTTGCATCTCTTTCCATGCGTCAGTGCGTTTAGAGATGTCGTCACGGAAGGTACTTGTTGCTGGACTCGCTGCAGCGATCGTCATTTTACAACGTAAACTACACCTAGTGAATGTACCCCAACCCTCCGTTTAGCGGAAGTCTTAGAGTCTTGTGTGTGATGACCACCACAACTATGGATGGATCTGATAGTCATTGATGAATTCGATTGTGCTTTCGGTACTCAACTCCATCACGGAAAACACAACTACACAAAAACTTTCAGGTAAAGCACAACAACACAATGTCTAGAAAAATCAATTACACCACCTGCGACAGTTCTCAAGTGAATATGGGGGCAAGATTGTTGCAATGCTCTCCAAATATTCGCAGAGTACTTGCGCCTACTTGCGGCTAGACGCACAGCTACATTTGGGGCATGTGCCCCAACTGGGCATCTCCCGTGCACGTATTTGAATGCGGCAAGCTGCATGAAGCACGCTATAGTCTAAACGTCCTTTTTTGGAAAGGGAAGTTCTGTAGCTTCCATATCCTAGAGCAATGGTTCCCAAAAGGTGGTCCGCGGACCCCCGGGAGTCCGCAAGCTGTTGCTATGGGGTCCACGACAACCGCCAAAATATAACAAAATAAAAAGTTAAATTAATAACTAAACCACAGTAGGCCTAACCTTAATCAATTAAAAGCTTCCCCTCCTCCTCACTCACCTGCGCAGTGCTTACTGCGCATCCCAAAGGCGATTCCCCTCCTCCTCCTCCTCACACACCTGCGCAGTGCTTACTGCGCATCCCAAAGGCGATTCACCTCCTCCTCACACACCTGCGCAGTGATTACTGCGCATCTCAAAGCCACTGTTCTGTTGTTAAACCAACCAGTCGAGTCGAGTCGTCACGGCTATTCATATTGATTTATTACGTTTTATTATTTTCGTGTGATTGTTTTTAATCAGGGACCGTTGGCTTGAAAGTGGTGGTTAAAAGAGGTTTCACTTATCTCACTAATACTAGACCCAAATGAATACATTTGAACTTTTTCATAGTTAATAAATTTCCATGTATGCCTAACTAACTTTTTATGTGTTAACTATTACTATCATTTTTTATTATTACAACTAGAGTTAGTGTAAAAAATAAAGTATGTAAAAACGGATTTACTGCGACAAATTCCCAGTTTTGTAGGTTTTCTAACATTAATTATTAATAGGGGGGAGGGTTGCTATTTTATATACATAGAATAGATTAGTTTCTAATGATTCGAAAAAACGGGGGGTCCCCCGATCTAAAAGAGCCTCTTGAGGCGTCCTTGACTGGTATGTAATTGGGAACCATTGTCCCATAGCATTCCTTAAATACTTTTGAATGATCTGTTATGACCCTGTTAAAATATATTAACATTATTAATTTGTTTTGGGAAGGTTGGATCTATGTCTCCAACCATTACTATATTGTCTCAAAGCTGTGACATTTCACCCGAACACGTCTTTGAAAATTAAATAATCTCCCATTTTCATGGATTTTTTAAAAATGACAACACCTATAATGTATTTAATATAATTAATTTAATGTAATTTTCTCCTTTTTGTGTTTTGTTTTTGGTTTCCTCTTTTAGAAAGTTGCGTTGCGCGTTTCACACTCCTCCCTGATGAGTTCCGATAGAATGAAACCTAGGTCGGGGGATTGGGCTGTGACGTTCGATTTTCTTTAAGAGGCAACCATTACCTCTTTGTCCAATGGAAGAAATGTAAAGCGTGAACTGTGTTCTTTTCATTGTAAACGCCATATTGTGTTCGTTCCTTTTATATATTTCTATCCACCTTTCCTATACCTTCTTCCAAATATAATGTAAGGTTTGTAATCATTTCCCTTAAATTATGCCATTGGCCGTATTTTGAATTTAAAAAAAAACCTTAAGTAACGATGAATTTCTGAGCATCTATGAAGCGTTTTAGTATTCCCTTGATCTTTGGAAAGAAAAATTCACGGAAAGTAGAACTAGTTTAGAGATTGTTTAAAACAATAAAACATAATAATGAATTGGATGAATGGATATATCACCTAGTTTTCGTTTAATATTCTCTATGTGCTCAATTCAACATTATGTGAATTTTTTCTCCCTCCTTCTCCTACCTTGTCACGCTACACTTTTAATTCCCCTTTCTTCAACCAATCACAGCACAGGTACGAGGTATCCCCCTCCTTTCAATCTTTCAAATTATTTCGACCTTCATTCTTCACTTGGAAGTTTATTCACATCAAGGTAGCAGGAAATAATATGTTTCAACAATAGAAAGCCTAGTATTATACAGCTTGCCGTGTCAATATGGAGTTTCGATGTGCTTTTATTAATTGCGGAAGTTATTTTTAAACGAAGCAAGAGGGTAGCCGGCCGGAGTGGTTATTTATTGTAATATCCAGTGACATGTTAGTGTGCACTTTCTTCCCTTCTATTTAGTGGTTGAAAGAACGATTTATGGGTAGGCGGAGGGTTGTTATGAAAGGACAAAGTCACGAGGTGAGAACCATATATACATACTCTTTTTTTTATCTACACTCATTGACTCAGAAATACTCTTTATTTCTTTTCACAACATTTTTGAAGAGCTTTTGACATTTCTTTCAGTTAGTTAAATATAAAAAATTGGGACGTCCCATATCGTTTTTATTGCCACTTTCATTCATCATAAAAAGGTAATTTAACATAAATAACAATAAAATGTGTATCGTAGAACAGAAAGGGCTAACATTTATATTAAAGTTGTCTCTGTAGGAGGTCCTACAGTTGGTTTTGATTAAACTGTATCAAGTCAAGTATGATTATCAGGAATAACGAGACAGTTTGGAGGGCTGTAATATAACAATAGAAACAATAATAATAGTGTCAAATTTAGGGCTTGTACCCTCCCTTACACTAAGCCCAATTATATTTTTATTTTATTTTTTCCACCCCTGTGTCTTAATACCAGTCCGGGTTATACGCATTTTAGCTGCGTTAATAGAGTAGGCCTGAAGAAGGAAATGCTTGAGAGGAAATATACCCAAATTTGTGTGGAGAAATAGTGGGAAAAAAACTTTGAGAAAACACCTTCAGTGCACTCAGCATAGACTCGAACTTGGACCTTCCGTTCAATGGCAAACCAGATTAGATGAGCCTTAGTACTCGTGCTCACCGATGCTGCGTATATTAATTAGATTATTCAAAATACATTTTGTGATGGTAAGATCCAGTTTTTGAATACTAAAAACAACTTTTTTGTTCAAATTTCCTTTATTTCCAACATAAAATCATTTAGACACACTGTTCTTGAATAAAAAAAAAGCCACTTTCTATGTAAGCACATTTTAAACTTTATTTCAAGGAAACAGATTTAGGTTTAACTACACTCCGAATTATGACAAGTCTAAAGTTGTATTTTGTTGCCCCGCTCCGAAGGATTATTTCGATTTATTAGTACAGCGACTTAAGTTATGTTAGAAAAAGATTATAATTTTAAAGTGACAGCAACAAGATTTCTGTCCAATAAAAGACGATGGAAAACTATTTTAACTATACAAGAAAGTGGCTACTTATCTGTGATTTACGCCAGACGGGATTCTACAACATTTTCTTTTATATGAGAACATTATTCAATGGGGTTTATTTTGTTGCTTTTTTTTTTTCCTTTAATATGTGCGTTGAGTTATTCTGTATAAACTTCACATATACTCACGTTTATTATTTAGTCTCTCGCCCTTTTTTTTTATCATGTCAATGTGAAATGATAAATGGACCGTATAATATGATTATCATCTGTGTGCCAACTGTGTCTACTATTCGCCAACTCTTAAAAACAGACTAATTTAAAAAAGGAAGCTCTTTCTTAACTTTGGCCTCGACCCTAACTCCTCTGTGTCGTAAAATTAATAATGTTTTTAAAAAAAAGCTTTTTGATTTCCCCCTTGTAATCTTCTTAATATTCTGTGAGCTAATATAAAAATGTGTTCGCCATCAGCGTGACAGATAACGCCATCTTGTTTAGGACAGTCACTTGAGAAATGTCATAGTACCAATGCGCGTCTAGCAGGCATGGGTCAGTAATCGACTTACACACGTTATAAAGCAATCTTTATAGTCAAAAACAATAATAATTAATCAATTTTATTGCGCTTTAGCAGTCCAATTTACTAATTAATATTATTATTTATTCATCCTAGCCTGAGACCTGAAATAAACAAATACTACCATATTACTATGTGAAGGAGCTACATGATTGGTGGAACACCAGTACAATATTTTATGCAGATGCGTCCATGTATAGTCAGTACAATAGCAAAGTAGGTCATTACGAATTTTGGTATTTTTAACGCTTTTAAATTTTCTGTCTTATTTTTAACAAAACTTGGGCCAGACTCAGCAAACGCCATAAATAGACGGGAAGCACTCAACACTCAATAACCTTCGCTTAACGCTGCCGATGTGAACTGATCGTCACTGACTTGACGCTAAGATGTGATACAGACTGTACCAAGTGGTCCCTCAACGCTGAGTCAGTAGTTTGCTGGTATTTGAATTGCGGTTGCAAAGCTTAGAGTATCATTTCTAAATAAAATGTAGGCATAGTTTTAATAATAATAATAATTTTCTTATGTCATTTTAAAACAAGTTTAATACAAAACATAGGAGGGACTATTTAGTGAAAGGATACCATTAAAGTCCATTCAGTAGCAAATCAGTGCATAGATTTCCACGTGGCTTTGTTTACATCATGTCTTAGCTTGGAATGAATCAATATTAGTTCCACTAAAAAAAAAAAAGAAGACAGAAAAACTACCCATATGTTCATCACAACAGTGAGCCCGAAGACTAAACGTCAAGTTCATCTAGTCTGGGTCAACGATAAAAGTGAGGTAGGTGCTCAAATCTCAGCTGAATGTATTGATGGTTTACCACATTGCCCCCACGAAAATGCTGGTGAATTTCCTTTAAAAATACTTCCTCATTCTCATCTTATTAGTGTAGCTATATGTGGATATCCTGGAGGGGTAGTAAGACTCTGAGAAAAATAAAATATTTAGTAATGTGAGGAATTTAATAGGAAGGAACTTTTTCGAAATGTTACAAATGCTAATAAAATAATTTTAGTATATTTTTAAGCGCCAAATCATTTAATCTGAAGCTGTCATTTTTAATAAAATAGTATCACTACCGAGGAAATAATTCTAACGACGAAGTAAAATACTATCAAGATTGACCACAAAGAAAATGTTTGTATTTTCTCAAAGTTCCTTTCTGCCAGAACCCTAATTTCTCTCTCACGTGCTCCTGGTTCTGTAAAGTTTGTATTTCTCTCTCACTTCTGAATGAGTTCCTTGAAGCAGAGCCGTCAGCTCAGTGGTGACAACCCTTATTTAGCCGAAGGATCATTTACTAACTTAAAAAATAATCAGGGACCTACAGGTGATTTTAGTAATGTTAATGGTACGACATAATCGCACAAACTTTCTCATATTGTGTATTATAGCTTCGAAGAAAATTTAAAAAAAAATAGTTTTTAATAGCCTACCCTTAAATAAGTTTTACTCATAGACACATAATTTTATTAATCACAATAATCCCTTTATATTTTTATTTTAAACCAAATTGCTAGAATATATTTAACAAAATTCACATTTTATTGATAAATTATTCTTAAAATACCTTAGAATTATTTGTTATTTCTAAAAATAAAAACATTTTCTTACTTATCATGAAAAACTATTCACTTATTCCCATTTTGTATTCAATCTTCAAGGTCAATTATCAAAACATTGAAATTTTCTATAATTTGCTGTAAGCTATAGCCTTGAATTAATTTAGATTAGATAGGCTAAATATAGATAGATTATTATTGATACGTAAAATAGTCTCCCGATAACAATTTTTAATCACGTTTTAAAATGTTCAAATTAGAAAGATGGTAATCAGTAAAACCACCCATAACCAAGTTTACCTCACAAAACAAGTATAAAGCTTTATTTGTGATGTTCATGTCAAACACGCCCCAGATAGACATTTTAAGCAAAATCGTTAGTCATTTTCATAATAATTCGAATGTTCAAAAATCACTCCTCATTAAAATAGTCTTTATCGAATTTTTACCCAAAACAAAGTCTAGTCCTACAGGTTTATGTGTCATTTGAATTCCTCTCAAAATAACCAATTGGAACTAAATCGTTGTTGCCATATTTTAAATACGGTATTTGAAATTTAAAAAAAATCAATCTTCAGTAAACTACCTATAAATAAGTTTTTACCCCCAAAACATGTAAACATTGTTATGTGTTATGTCAAACACTCCCAAGATACTCATTTGTAACCAAATCCTTTGAGCCGTTTATAAATTGTTTCAAGTTTTTGAAAACTCAGTCAAACCCTTCAAAGAATTTTTGCCCAAAAACCAACTATACAGTACTGTATGCCATGTCAAATAAATCCTAGATATGCATTAAAAAAAGAGATATTTGGAAAAATAAAATTACGATCTTCTCATTATATGAGAAAATAAAATGTTATGAAATTAGAAAACCTACTATGTTTGCTCTTAGAATTTCACATTTGTTAACGAGCGTAGTTAATGTGGGGACAATAACTATTAGTCGATAGGGATACAATACTATTTATAATGAATGATTCTCATAATTTAGCAAGAAGACTGTTGTATTTTCTTTACTTTCAGATATATTAGTATTGGTTTAAATGATGATAGCTGTACACTCTCACCTTTAAACTTTATTACCCATCAAACGTGTTTTTATTTTCACTTCATTGGCGGAACCTTGAGATCACTTTTCGTTTCCCAGTTTGGGAATCATTGGTTTAACTCTTTTACTTTCCCTCGAACCCTCATAGAGAAAGTATTGTGATCATCAAAAAAAATTGAACTCCAGATTTTGATAAATGTCGAAGTTTCATGACACCTTGAAAGCGAACATTGGTTTTTGAAATACTGTCTCTCTGTGTGTCTGTATCTAGGTTCAGAGACGAAAGCATTTTACCGATTAGGTTAAGACTTGATATTTAGAGTTTTCATAAGGTCCCTCACAGGAGTTTATGGTATTATATATGTAGCCCTTGAATTAATTTAACTGAAGGGAAAAATTACAAAAAATTAATTCTCTCAAAATTCGCACTATCAATTTTCATTACACTTTGTATCTAAACGGACAAGCAAAATGGCAATTTTAATTTTTACATGGAAATTACTTTGAGGGTAAACATGCAGAAATTTTCAATTTCGATCATATTTCCGTAGCTATTTAAAATACGAGATAATCTAGCATTGTAAAGATGTGGCACTATATTATATAAAACTATTTTGTTTTAAATAATTTTTTATAATATCATCATTTTTTTATCTAAAGTCATTTATATATTTACATTTCCACTAACACACAGGTAGATAAAGTATTGTGATCGTCCAAAAAAACCTAACTCGAGTTTTTGATGAATTTCAAAGTTTCATGACACCTCGAATCCGGAAAAGTTGTTTTTGAATTTCCGTCTGTCTGTGTTCTGTCAGTATGTATGTACCTTGGAGTAAAGCCTAAACTATTTTACCGATCGGGTTAAAGCTTTGTACTAGGGTTTTCATAGGGTTGTCCCAAAGGATTTTTGGAATTGTATATCTAACCCTAAAATTAAGAGTAGTTTACTGATTGACAAACAGAGAAAAAGTGGATTTTATCAAAATCGGCTCTAACAATTTTGATTAAATTTCATTTCTAAGCATTTATCAATACTACAAACAAAATAATTATCCTCAATTTATTGTCAATATTACTTTAAGGGTTCTGGTCTGATGCGTAAATTATCACTTTTTTATCATTTATCCGTTACAAATTGAGATATGAAATTACTTATCATTGTAAATATGGTATCTATCTATAATACTAATATTTTATTTGAAACATATTTTTATAAAACCAATATTTTTCAAACTATACGCAAATATATATATATATATATATATATTCACTTTTCGAACATCAAAGGTAAAGTATTACGACCGTAAATAAAAATCTAGCCCGAGATGTTGATGGATGTCGACGCTTCATGACCCCCCGAACCCTAAAAAGTGGTTTTTGTAATGCCGTCTGTCTGTGTGTCTGTTTTATTCTAAAATTAAGAGTAGTTTAATAAAGGATGAAAAAAGAAAAAATCGAATTTCTCAAAATTAGCTCTAACGATTTTGATTAAAATTCGTATATATGTGTTGATTAATATTATAGATAAAATGGCTATTTTTATTTTCCCATGAAAATGAAATTTAGGATTCTTTACAGAAGTAGAAATTTCCGTATCACTGCAACTATTTGAGTTACTAAATAACATACAATTGCAAAATTGTATTACTATTCAAAATGAAGTTTTTTTATTTGAAATATGGTGGACAGCGAGTTTACCGAATAGCAATTTTTCAAAATTAAATTATTCGAAGTTTTATTTTTCGAAACCAAAATTTTCTACATAGCAATTTTTCGAATTAATAGATTTTCGAAAACGTCTTTTTTGAAAATCAATTAGACGAAAATAAACTTTTTGAAGTAATTTTTTCAGAAATAAATTCTTCGAAATGCAATTTTTGGATCTAGAAATTCTTCAAACAAGAGGTTTTTTGGAATCTTCTTTTTCGAAAATAAATTTATCTCAAATCTATTTTTCAAAATAAATGTTTCAGAAAGGAGATTCTCAAAAATAAATTTTTCAAACAATAAGTTTGAAGTATATTAATATAATACTAACTTTCTATGTAAGTCTTAGTAATTTTAAATTATTTAAAATTTTACTAAGAAATAATTTATTAAGAGTGGTGCTTCATCTTAACGCAAGTTAAAGTGCTCTGCTAACATTTTTTTTTTCAAACACAGTATTTATAACTTCAGCTATTTTGCTTTTAAACACAATATTTATACAAGTCTATAAACTCTATCATTAAGAACCTTATGGGGTACCTTGACAATTTTGGTGAATTGTTCAGGGTGCTGTAAGTTGAAAGAGGTGGAAAAACGCCTCTCAAATAGAAAAGGATGAGGATGGTGATTTATATAAAGTTCACCCGCATTCACATGAAAAGGGGTTGGTAAAACCAGTCAGTGCCAAAACACCTCTTAGTGCAACCTCCTCTTTATCGGCAATCCTGTCTGTTGCAAGAATGACACCTTAGGCTACGTGACAACTGGTGTGGGTTCCTAGATTAGACCTAGAACCCAAGTTTATGAACTAGGGTTTAAAAAAATAAATCTACTTTTTTTTAATGTATGTTTTTAGAACGACTGACTCATTCATGCAGATTAGACCACACAGTTTTCTTGAAATGTCGTGTAAGAATAGCAGGTTCAATTCCGACTAGCACATTACAATTTTTTTAAAAAAGTGTATATTTGAATTTGAAGGTGTGTGCAGAGTTGTGATCTAGGGAGGTTCAAAGATAAGTGCTATCTTATTTGTGTGTTTTTATTTTAACTTTGGTGAGCAGAACAAGCTGAAGTGTTTTCATGTTATTATATTATTATTATTAATATTATTATTACTAAACACCGCGTCTTACTACCCGTTCGGGTTATACGCTTAAGTACTAATTGCACTAATGGAGTAGAAATTGGGAAGGTTGATTTTAGAGGAAGTGAACCCTCATTTGCGTGGAGGGAGAGTGGAAAAACATTTAGGAAAAACCACTTCCAGTTCACCCGATTGAGATTTGAACCTCGATCTCCCCGTTCTTAGGGGTCAAGCTCAACACGACTGGCGCGTTTGCCAACTACGCCACCGAGGCGGGTTTAATGTTCTTATAAAAGGGGGTTCAAGAGGGAATATAAAGAAATAAACATGAAATAGTTTTAGTATCAAAAATCATCTTTAATATTTATACGAGGCTGAAGTTACTTTAATACTAGATGCTTATTTTAGTACCTAGTAATGTTATACGAGCTACAAACAAAATTGAAATCATTAAAATATTACTCAACACTAGCATGTGTGTATTTCTTCGACTAATTTGAGAAAAATCAAATAATAATTAACATAAATATTCACATTGTTGAAATTATCTATCTAATACTTGTAATGATACTGTTTTGGACCCCTCTGATATATTAAAAAAGTCCTGGATGAAGTGTATTTTTCTTTAAAAAACAGTATGTGAAGTTTCCTTTTAATACTTAATCCATGGAAAATCACACACTTTTAGAAGTTATTTCAATACACTACGTTTAAAAACTTTTTTTATTTAAAAGATCAACTCCGTTGTATTAGAAGATCATGTGAGATGCTGGCTCCCTTTACCCAATAGGAAGCTAGTCTTCACAACATAAGGTTGCCAGGTGCTCTTCTATTAGTTAATTTTAACACTGGTGACAAGGGGTCAAAGAGGCAAGGGGTAGATCATATATAATCAGTTTGTGTGTGTGAATCCACAGTAGTAACATAAATCTACACAGCACTCATAACACGGAACGTGTAATATCACCCAAAAAAATCCGTAATTTAAGAAAAACTGTGTCATTTTTATATCATATCTTCAGTACATATGGTGTAATCATTTAAATAAATCAATCAAAAGTCTTGTTCATTTCATAACAATAAGTAGCCCATATAATTAGATCACATAACAGTGTACAGGTGCGCAGTAAGGTATGTAACGCCGTAATCATCAATAAAATCCGATATCGTTATAAATAGTGCTCGATCACGGGGCAAATATCTAAATAAATAAATTATATCACTATAAATGGCACCCATCATGGACCTATATCACATCACGCTCAATAAATATTGTTTAGCACCAGAAAATAGTAACGTTATCCACCAAGATGTAGACCTTTTTCAGACATAGTTGCAAGTATCAACATTTAATCTTCATCTCTGAGCCTCAACATAATATTGTTTTCCGCAGGAGTAGGTGTCTTGATTGTGCTATTCTTTGTCGGAGTTCGTTTTATTTTCTCTACATATCTTTTGCAATCTTAAGAGTGACCTCAAAATATCGGGGGAAGGGAGCCTCCCTATATCCACTGAGGCTAAGGTAATGTTAGACATTTCTTTTTTTTAGGGGGCTTTCAATTTAGTCCAATTATACATCAATAAAAAATAACCATAATATATTAGAAGAGCTTGAGGCAGTAATATAATATGCCATAGTGAGATAGAAATATTTAAGGCCTTAAAAATCAATAATGTATAAGATACATTTTTAATTTTTTCTTAACTAATTTCATTCAAGCTGTTAAAATTTAAAAATCAATAATCAATACAAATAAACTTGGCTGCTCAATGCAATTTAGGAACAGGAATAAATACAGCTGTTATCTTTATTGTGGTATAGCTCATTAGTGCATCAAGTGCTAGGACAAAATAAGTTCGTATAACTAATTATTATCTATTTTATTAAACCTTTCATTTCGAACGTGAACTGTTCACTAAATCCTCGAATATATCAGTTGAAGGGAGTGAACTGTCATTATGAATATTATTTTTACATTTCAATATGGGTCTCTGGTAAGCGGGGAAAGGGGGTTCTACAATATCCAACCCTCTTCCCTTCTTTTGGCACTTCCTTGTTTCAACCTGACCGCTTGGTACCAATAGCATTTTCTTTTGTACACCATGTCTTACCAACCACCCAGGATATCCTCGTATTTTCACTGATGGGGTAAGGAAAAGGAAGGTGGAAACTAGGAGAAATATACCTGGGACAATATTTAGTAAAATTACCTCATTACATCAGGATTTTCCCGTCACCAGAGAACCAAATTAGTTGACGACTTTGTCCGTCTAGTTTCATTCGTAACCTTTGCTTGAGCCCAAAACAATATGGCTATATTGTTGTGGTCTGGGTTATCGACGGCTACGGGGGGAGTGTAAGGAATTAGAGAAAAGGTAAGTGGTTTTGGAGTGATTTATAACAATACAATGTTTGGTTCAAAAGAAACCAAATATTGCTTCACTACAAACAGTAATAAAGCTTAATTTTCTTCACATGCTGATATCAACAGTTGTTGAATATCTGTCAAGGGTGTTCTGAAATGTAATGACAACTTTTCCTCTTCATTTAAAAAGTTTCTCATCAAATGCTTCTATACTCATAACAGATATTTAACAACTGTCGATATCATCATTTGAAAAAAATTAAACTCTATTTTTACCCAGAGGCAATATCTACTCCCCCATAAAAGGCTTTTCCTTACCTTTAACTTATATGTGTGTGTGTGTATATATATATTTCCATTTGTAGATCGTGTGTATTCATTATGAGTTTCTGTTGACATTGCTATGATTTTTTTTGAAGCAGTATTTTAGAATTATAAATTTTTACTTTCTAGTTATCTACAGGTAGAGAGAAGAAAGTATTGTGATCGTCAGAAAAATTGCACTCGAAATGTTGATTAATTTCGATGTTTTACGACCCCCCGAACCTTAAAATGTTGTTTTTTGCAATGCCATCTGTCTGTGTGTCTGCTTAACCCTAAAATTAAGATTAGTTTAATAAAGGACGAAAAGAGAAAAAAAATCAATTTTCTCAAAATTGAATCTAGCGATTTTGATTAAAATTCGTAATTAGGTTGTGATTAAGATTACAAACAAAATAGTTACATTCATTTCCCTATGAAAATTACTTTTAGGGTACCTTACAGAAGCGGAAATTTCCGTATCTCCACAACTATTTGAGATAATAAATAACTTATTAATGCAAAATTGTAGTACTATTAAAAGTGAAAAACTTTTATTTTAAATACATTTTTATAAAACCAATAGTTTCAGAAATATTGGCAGATATATTAATACAGTTTTGTGAGCTTTAGTTGTACAGAGATACTACTTAAGTTTTAACGCAATAATTCTCTAATTCAATAGAGTAAGTATATAAGTAAGTCTTTCAAAAAGTTTGTTCTTTTTCCTTTAACTTCTCAGGGGAAATGATCTACCTCTATCATTTTATACTCAATAGTCAATATTTACCTTTTTTATTGGTCTAAATTTATAAATGAGGAATTTAATAAAAATTTGATATTTATAAGATGTACAACCCCTAATAAAATGTTGAAAATTTTAGCCTGAAATCAAAATTTTAATACGAAGTAATGACCCTTGTGGACCCGATACCGATTTTTATTTTTTTGTCCAAATATTCTAGTGAAAACTTAATTCTTTAAAAAGAAAATCATAAAATTTAAATCTGAGACTCAAAAAATGTTTAACGTAAGTATAAAGCAATTTTTTTTTCTTGGGTTTGCTAGCGTATATTATTTCGTTCCACATATATTACGAGTTTTGAGTAAATATCTCCATTTTTAAACAATGGAGTGAGAAAGTCCGTGTGTAGCTCCGTACCATTTATTTGATAAAATATTAGGTTGTCTAAGTCTTGGTTCTGCTTATCAACCACACTGCAACCTGGATCTTGACACCAAATATTTCTGCTACTATATATATATATATATATATATATATATATTATGTTGTGATTCTTCACAATTAAAAACTTTATTACGTTTTTTGTGTGACTATTTAACTTCAACTTTATTCAACTTATTAGATAATGTAGTGTAACATGTAAAATTTTATCTTAAGCTGAAGGAAAAACGTACACTTTAAATGGCCTGCAGAATTCAATTTCGTAGTTCTCTCACCTGGCTTTAGAGGTCAGATTGAAATTATTGCTCTACCCTAGTAATAGTAATAATTATAGTAATAATAATAATAATAATAATAATAATAATAATTTCAACATACTTTTTCATGTAATAATAATAATTTCAACATACTTTTCAATTAATCAATCATTGTTTATTTAGGATTTAAAAGAAAACTACATAATTGATTTTCTGATACAATCCCGAAGTATCTAAAGGTATATATTCAGGTCTTGCAGTTGAATATTTTAAATAATAATAATAAAATAACTAAAAACAAAAAGTTTTACACATATCATAACATTTACTCTCAAAAATATTTACATATTTGTTTGAAGCATGCCTTGAAGTAGCCAGTTTTTAATTTTACTTTTCGCCATACTTATTTGAGGGATTTCTCGGGGTGCTGGTAGTAGCAAATTAAACAATTTGGGTATGGTACATCTCACTTCCTGTTAACTATAATAATTAGAGTATTTTCCGATTATATACACTTCTTTGTAAGAATTGAGCGGGTGTTGAGGGAAATGGGTTTTTATTTGCTTGTATTTATCGGAACGGTAATATCCTATAAAGAGGCTGTACTCATATAATTGGTAAGTAAGTATAATTTTATGTTGAATGTATGTCTGTTTGTTAGCATTTTTGGTACCAAATATAATTTTTAGGATTTTTTCTTGCTAATGTGAAATTTTGACTGTGTCGTTTCTCCCCAGATGGATATACCATAAGATACTATTGATTGAACTAATAATTTATATATTATTACTATCGTTTTGGTATCCAAGTACGTTCTAAGATGGTAAAAAACATATGCCAATCCTTTTAGTTTGTTCTCAAGTTTTTGTATGTACCTGTCCCATTAATGATGTTTGTCAATTATTAGTCCAAGGTAAGTATGACTGTGTTTTTTTATGAAATAATAATAATAATAATAATAATACTCAACATTATATCGTAAGAAATAATATTTATAAAATGTTCTATTTCGAGTTTCACTTGCTGCTTAGATACTTTATTTTTAATCCTGCCTTTTTTATACCGAGTCAAACAGCTTCATAGCAACCAATGTGTAGTTCGAACTATTCTTGCTAGGTAGCGCGTGGTATAATACCAAGCAACGTAGTGTACATAGCAGCGGATAGATGGCACTGTAAACGCGATCCAAATCACTGACGTTATTGGGGCATACTTTGACTGCTGGAACATAGATGGCAGTCAAAATATAATTCAAAGTTTCTTAAACTAGAACACGCAAGGGTCAAGAGTATTTAGCAAGTACTTTGTGAACCTAGTATCAGCACACGACTAACAAACTAGCTCGATTATAAGACACACACACAACACCTATTCTCCGAGCTGTTGAGTCAGCACTATGAAAGAGACAAACCTAATTTCACCAATAATAATATTTTCGGCCATGTTGGGAATCGAACACGTAACCCTTTGTTATGTGATCAAACCCACTGCCTACTTAAAAATTAATAGTGTAATAGTTAGGCGTAAGAATTATTATTATGTCATATTTTAGAAATAAGAGGTAACTGACTTATAATATAATAAATATTTTAAAGCTATAATTTCCCTAAATGGTTGGCATCACGTCTTACTATCCGTTCGGGATATCCGCATGTTTACACTGATGGCCTAGGAATGAGGAAGGTAAAATTAGAAGGAAATGTACTCGAATTAACGTGGTGGTGGATTGGGTGACCATTTATATTTATTTTTAAATCTCCCTTAGTACACCTCCGACTGAGATATAAACCCCGACCACCCAGTCACCGGCATTCAAGTATATTCCGATAGTGACGTTTAAGACCATTTAATCACTGAAACTGGTATTTATGCAATTAAACTCTCGCTGAGAGATAATTAAATTATATCAGTCCTTCATTGTTTAGTTGAAAACAAACCAATTAGAGTTTTTAAAATTATAATAAAAACATATTATAAAGTTAAAATAATATTCTAATTAAAAAACATTTAAATGGCGGTGTGAATTTTTATTTAAAAGGGTGAGGCAATGAGTTATCTTATTTTGATCCTAAGGTTGTTAAAAAACAGCCAATTGTGTTTTGTCACTCGAGTCTGTTCCTTCTTCTCAGGGGTTGGTAGTATGACATCTTGAGTTTTGAATCTTGAAATACTAAGGCACCAGATTAGAAGAACTAGTCCTATGGAGCCAGGATCAACCTCGGTGTTCTTTGGGTACAGTGCCCACTTCAGCAACCGATGTTCTTGGGTTCAAACCCAACCAGGGTCGAACTTGAGCTCTCCGTCCGTAGCACAACTTCCTTCGGAGGAGAAGTAAAGCCGTCAGTCCCATGTCGATCGTGGCATGTAAATAAACCCTGGAAGGTATACTCCATTCACGGTAGGAGTTACTCTCTGAAAGATCTTTTTTCTTACCAATATCCTACTATATAATAGCTAACTGTTAGGGAAAAAGGCCTTTCAGAAAACAATTCCTACGCTGAACAGACTTTAAAACACCTTTCCGGGCAAAATATGTTGGTCCTTTCTTTCTCACTCATAGAAATTCTTGTGTGCTGATATATTCAGTAGGCTCAGAAAGTGCACGCTAAACACCCAATTAAATAAATAATATATAATATTGTACAG
>CABFWO010000995.1:0-60316 GCA_902155825.1 Timema genevievae
GTTGCCACATATGTATAGAAATCCGAGTAGAATCCCCAACAATTTTTACTTATACTTTTCATCGCACGCCATATATATATATATCCTTAACTTTATGGTATTCAGTAAATATAATATTCTTTTATTCCTTATGAATTTATCATTAGAGTTTTAACATAAACATCTTACTTTCTTTTATTCAAAAAGTATCATTAAAAACAAGGATCTATTTTAAGTTAGCCATGGTTCACATGGCGTGCGATGAAAAGTATAAGTAAAAATTGTTGGGGATTCTACTCGGATTTCTATACATATGTGGCAACCAAAGTTTCCTAAAATAACCGTTTTCTTCAAAAAAAATTGCTCAATTTGAAGCCTCTTTCATAATATAGTGTATTTATTAATGTACATATTCCAAACACCAAATATTTAATCTTGACAATTCAGACAAATAATGTGGAAATAAACTGTATTTTGGTGAATTTTGACTCTCGTGAAAGTTTCTTAAAAGAGTACTAAAATAAAAATGTTTTTACTAACTTCCCAGACATATTTTTGAAACTTATGTCACACAATTTCTAGGAAAAGATTGCTTTTACTAAAGGATATTTTTCTATTGTATTATGCTATCAATGGCAAAGTTACATTAATTATGCCCAAGTTCGTTTAGCGACAAGAAAGTTTATAAAGAACAAAGTGAAATATAGTCACTACAAATCTATAGTTAAACGTTTCGGAAAACTATTTTGATTTCATAACAAATACATTACAATTATTCATAAGATAAGAAGAGCTATAGTAAGGATGAGTGTGGACACAGCATAAGATAAAAACAAATGGTTTTGTAGTCAACATTGTTAAATTTTTACTATATTATCAAATTAGGTGTATATCAAAAGTGTCAGCTTATGAATAAGCAAAAGTAATTTTAATAATTATTATTTCTTTAACTGTTGGATAGTGTTCTTTTCACTACATTTTGACTCAAAAAATATCTCCCACTATTAACATAAAATATTGCCAGGTCTCCATCAGACCACATTTTTTGGTGTTTGTTTGGATAAATTATACACGCATTAGCATAAAGGGAAGATAAGAAAACTGCAGCAATTGTTCAAAACCATTATCAACCGACTAGGATTCAATCCCCAAATACTCCGAAGATGGCTATCAAGCTCAAAACGAGTCTCGTTTTTGAGAAATCCGCCTGCACCTAAGGTCTTGGAAAGCAAATTGCTTTGGGCAGTGAAATGTAATATTTATTTAACATTAAATTCTCCATAGGTTTCATCTTCCCAGTGTAACTTAAAATATTTGGACCTTAGCCAAATAAGGAAACAATGTTTTGTTTAAGATTCTGGCCTTAAAGTCCCCAACATATTTATAATAATCCTGCCTTTTTCTTTTTACATTAGGTAAGGAACATGGTTTTAGTGAAAGCAGGGGAAATCGAAACTATCCTTCGCATAATTTTTTGAGGGAGGGAAGACCAACTTCATCAGACTGGAAGAGTGTAATATGACCCTTCCCTGAGGACCGTAGGGTTGACAATGACGGGGATGTTGAGTTCCTCCACGGAGATAATTAGCCCGATACCAATGGTTCGAGTTCCTTCACGACACCTCAAGGAGGGCATCTTCGCACAGTAAATTACAAAATTAAATAAGAACGAAGTTCGTTAAAGCATGAAAGGTTAGGTTAAGTTAGGTTGGGTAAGAACCATACGTATATGTAGAAATTAATCAACTTCGTTACAAAATTAAATAAGAATGATATTCGTTAAAGCATGAAAGGTTAGGTTAAGTAAGGTTAGGTAAGAACCATAAGTATATGTAGAAATTAACCAACTATACTTATAATCCATTCCTTCAGGTGTCGTGAAGGAACTCAACCCCCCCTAGTCTTTTCCACATCCCCACCGCCAAAGTCAAGTAATTAGATCCCTCCCCCCCAACCCAACCATGTGGAGGAACTCGACCATAGAATTAAGTGACCTTTATCGAAAAGGGGATTAAATCAGCTTCCGTGGAGGAACTCGAATAAGCCATACAACGACCCCTGCAACACAAATAAGAAGGGGTGCTGTGTTTTACACCATCATAAGATGTTAAAGTGAAATAGTCCAACTCAATTTTTATCAGCCAAACGGTGTGGAGGATTAACAGTTAACACATTCTGTTTTTCACTCTCAAAAAGTGTAGAGAGTAGTAGTAACAAATTATAATATGTTCTCAAACAGTACGGTAATTATATGTAATACCTCATTGGTTGATACCTAACCACATGGAACCCAAACAATACGATATATAATCTTGCGTCGGTTACTTAGTGATCCACGGATAGTGAGAACGATTAAGGTCGTATACTAAGCTGGTAGCGACGGATCCTATCAAGGACTTTCATTGAAAATACAATGCATGGATTACAGCAATATGTAAAGTGTTACAAAAGTTAATAGGATAGTTAATAGTTTGTGTATTACTATTATTATTATTGTTATTATTATTATTTGTATTCGCAAACTCCTAATCAAATTACGAAATTCATCATCTGAAAGGCCAGTAGACTTAAGAGCTTGCAATATGTAGGCCTATATATTGAACATAATCTTATTTTATGTCAAACATATTAATATATTTGTATATAAGTAAATATCTATTACGAATTGTATATTAGAATGGTATTTATTAAGAAATTGCTTTCTTGTTACCTAGGCTGGTTCTGGTTCCTAATATTAAGTCAAAGGAAATGAGGGTAGATGTCAGAAGTTTCGCAATGTGTACATCAAAATCCCCCAGTCCCCTTCTTTTGCAACTAAATTTTTTTTTCAGCATATAAGATTAGTTTAGTTTGCTTCTTAAATAAAGTAAGCTCAACAGTGTTTGAATATTTGTCATGAGCATAGTGGAGTTTGAAAAGAAACTTTTTATGAATGAAGAGAAAATGTCTTGTTCAAATTCCGCGATGCCCATGACAAATATTCAAGAACTGTTAAAACTACTAGAAGTGGAATATTAAACTAAAAGCAGCTACTGAAAACATTATTTAATTCTAAAAGAAAGGTTTGTTGCTGCTAAATTTGTAGAACCTTAAAGAAAAAAGCCTACTCTTCCTTACCAAAAATCTATTACAAGGCGAAGTTGTAATGCTCTCTTTGGATAAGTATTCCATGACCTCTATTTACAATGGTTTAGTTTGCATCCGTCATGGCCTCATCGCGTCTTGTAGCAATCAATGAAGCAAAACAAAAGAGATTAACCTACACTTTAAAGTATGTCTGCTACCACCCGAGCGTAACATGCCCGCAACTATGGGACACCTCAAGTTACGCTTCTTTGACTGGTGAAATAACTGAAAAGTAAGTTGAATAAGAAAATAGACAAGGACAGGTTTCCAATTTGTTCTAGGATAAATAGTACAAAAGGAACGATTCATAGTATAGTATTGGAGATGAACTTCCCCTTATGTACTGTACATGTATTAATTATTATTCCGGTCAGACACGTTCATGGAAGGTCGTGATTTCTATTTCTGACATGGACGCAAAATTAATTCATGGTGAACTGTTAGTTTCCTCTTTCACAATCAAGGATTAACATCTTAGGTTCTGGGAGATGTGTCTGTTCTAAATTTAAGTTAGTTTATAAGCTGGGTGCTGATATAATCAGTCGTTTCAGAAAGTTCACGTTAAATATCGAATATAGTAATGATAATTATGATTTTTTTTACGGATGTTTAACGCAATTCAATGGTCACTTGGGACTACATTTCAAGATAGTTTATAATATTGTGTACATCACATGATTTCATTTTATGTCAAGATTAAATAATTTACCATTCGAATTCGGACGTTTCAGGATTTTTTATAGCTACCTCGTTGTGTGAGATATTTTTAAAATACAGGTCTGGAAGTTTCAGTGACCATTCGATCACGGCCATAATTATTGGTGCACTAAATGTTTTAATATAGCATTAGGGTAGTGATGAAGTCACAGCTTATATGGCTCTGAATCATGAAGAGAATTATCTATATGAATTTGATAGTAAGATATCACACAGATGAGTGCAAATTTCTATTCACTGCATCAAATCCTGGTTTTATAAAGGTATTTTGTCCATACCTAACATAGTACTAGCACTTGTATGATGAATAATTAAAAAGTGTATGATGATTAAAGCTTTTTCCAATTAGTTCATTAAAGTGACTGAGCTAAGGTTTCGGATTCTTTCATAAATAAAATGAGATATTGTCAGAGGTAAGTTATTTCAACAATCATCCCATGGATTAAGCCATAAAGTGAGCTATTTTAATAAAATATAGGTTGATAGCACACAATTCAATATTTTAGTTAAAAACTGACTCCTGAACTCTAAAATATAAAAGGTGATCAACGCCAATGGCACAGGAATAAAAGTAAATTATGTTGGCAAAATAATGTCACATGAGTTTCCTATATGTATAGGAGGACACTTTTAAGTTTCGTTGAAGTATAACGAACTTGATTTATTAAAAAGATTTAAGTCAAGAGTAGGCATATTGTTTTATATTTACAAATAGTAAGTAAGCTTCAACAAGCCAGTTTTATAGTTATCTACCCAAATATTTTATATTAATTTTTGCTAAAAAGTAGTCATTTTTTAAAATGTGGAAACTTATTAAACTAAAGGGTATGAAAAAAATACTTAAAGCATAATCTCGATAGTGTCATGGTCGGTGTCTGTGCATTTTCCAACCTCTGTCAAAATTCATTAATTAGTTTGAAAGTTACATGGAAACTAAACCCATTCACACAGTAACAGATAACCAAAATGGTCATCGCATTTTACTTATGTTTTATTCTAAGGGTAAAAGACTAGACAAATTATCTCAACTGTTTTAAATGTGATAGGTTTTGTATGATACGCGCTCCGTATTTGAGAAACATTTCTGTAGATTGACGTGGAGTGATGGTAAGTTGTGCTCTACAAGACTTTGCACTATGTTACCGAACCTAACAGTTCCTGTGTCTGTCACACAGACCAAATGGTTCACTGTCACATTTGGTTTTCTGTACAAACATAAACATTCTTTAGCCTGAGGTGGAAGAAATATTGCTTTACTTCATATTGTTTGGCCTATAAACTTTCAAGATCAAAAGGGGTTTTGATTTTTCTTACATGTAGTAATCAATTTAGATGGAAGCTTAAAGATGCACGTTCTTAAGTTACCTACTCATACAAAAATTAACTCTATTATTATTAAATAAATATATATATTATTATACATATATATAAATACATATGTGATAATGATTTTATTTCTTGATAAATGTTATAAAAAATGTATTTACGAAACAATTTAATTTCTATACATCTCATAATAACAACACTATATCATTATATTTAGTTATTTTAAACCTCAAATATCCTAAAAACAAATACTGTATTTCTTTAATCGACGTGACCTACCTCAGTGGCCACATGGTCTAAGGCGTCATTTTCGCAATAGATTATACTTCCGATGACAGGGAGGTTGGAGTTTGAATCCTTGCCGGGTTAGGTTGTTTTTTTTCCTAAATTGTCTTAAAATCTTCCTGCGCACAAATGCATGTGCACTTGTTATAAATTCTACGTTTCTCATTCTTAGCTTGATTAGAACATATACGTACAATCTGAACAGGTAGTAAGACACTGTGCTAAACATAAATAAATAATAGTTTAATCGACGTTTAAATGATAATACAAAATCTCAAATGACTTTTCAGCAAAATGTATTAGATTTCTCACAACACTATAATAAATATATTGATTTACTCATTCAATATTCATATTATAGATATCAAAGAATGCAAAATAGGACTAACACTAAATAAATGTAAATTATCTACAAATTGTAGGTCTCTAAATAACGTGAGTCTTCTTATACTTTCATTATTATAAAAAATTATGTAATCAATTAATAATTTCATTTTGGTAAATTAATTATTTTGCTAAAGAAATTGGTACAAAAGAGTTGCTTTGTTAGGTAAGTTTACTCAGTTGCACATTGTGGTTTTATGACAGGCTATTCACTTCAAAAGACTACAAAAGTTTTAGTAAGTTGCAATAATTTTTAGATAAGTTTGTAAAATTTAGTTTTAGCAAGATCTTTTACATTTAAATTTTAAATCTTTAAGTAATTTATTTATTTATTTTATTTTATATATTTATTTATTTAATATATTTGTTCAATGTATATAATCATATTGTGTATATATTTTTTTCGAACTACAAAAAGGGATCCAAACAAAAATTAACTTCACATTTCATTGTTTCAGAAGACTTGTGATTCTTGTGATATTTTCTTATTTTGGGACGAAAGCTTTGTTCGAGTGTCTAATTGCCTGTTTGATCATTAGTGTTAGCTCGTATGCAAACCAAGCTCTTGAAAGGGCAAGTTGACAGAAAAGACGCCCATTGTGTTCACCCCAAGACAAAAGACAGACAGGGCTGTACTTGACGCTTCTTGGCACCCAACCCAATTATAAACGAATTCGCAGTGCTGTAATTATTCTGCTTAGGGGGCTTGTAAGTGAATAGATAAATTGTCAAACGGTTACTGAGAAAAGCTTAGAACTATTATTTCCTTGTATCAAAGAAAATATTACTCATCATCTTAAAGACACAATTTAAATGTGTCCTCTTGCCCCCCCTCCCCCTCCAAAATCGTTGGAGACCAATGAAAATTTTGTCTCTAATTATATGTAAAATCAATAGCACTTTAAGAATAGTTAACAAAAGAAAGGCTATGAGCGCTCCCTACTTATAACAATATAATATTCGCAGGTTCTCAATTTGGTTCAACCCTGTTTGCATTTAGGATGTTGCATTTAGGCCCTTAGGTTGTAAAGTAGGCCAATGTTAAAGGCTATCCACGTCAGTAGGCCAATGAATCGAATATTAGGCTCATCTAGTCTTGTTTATTGATGACGCGATGTCAGGGTTAAATCCAAGAGAGTTTTTATGTTATGGATCGTTTCCGGGGCCCTCTCCCAATACACAAATGACCCGCTTCAGTGGCCGCATAGTCTAACGAGCTACCCTCGCAGTAGGTTAGACTGTCGATGACGGGGAGATTGAGGTTCTAATCTCGGTCGGGTGTACTAGGGTTGTTTTACAAAAAATTGTTTTCTACTATCCCTCCACGCAAATGCGGAAACACTTCATCTCAATATAAATTTTATAATCCCTTAAGCCATTAGCGTAATTAGTACATAAGCGTATAACCCGAACGGATAGTAAGATGTGGTGATAAAAAAGTTTGCTGTCACGCGGCGCTAGAAAAAAAAAGGATTGTTTTTTCTAAGCCCCTTTCTCCCGTTCCAATTTTACCCATCCTTGGTATTGAAGCTCTAACTCACCACTAGTTATACCTGAACGCTAACAAGGCTAATAAACCTTACCTTGGAATAACAGAGACAGGCAGAAATAAAAGAGAAATGAAGAAAGAAGAAGTAAACTAAGATAATCTTGAAGAGGGACAGTTGGAGGGATAGGAGGGGAGTTAGAGAAAGAGGGGAAGTGTGAGAACCTCAAGAGTGTATCTGACGCCCTAGTATAAACGATACGCAACAGACCTCTGGCCCCCTTTCGGAAGAATGGGTGAAGTAAAGGGCTACTCAACCCGCGAAGCTAGAATAGAAACCTTTTTACAAGAGGCCTACCCTACCTATGACCCCCACGAACCTTATATTCACACCCCTGCCTCCACCTCTTCATGTCCCACGACCACTAATTGGATTGGACAGAGTCTCTTAACGTGACGTCCTCGAGGAGTTATTGGTCCATTCGTTCCCGGGCTGCGGGGGAGCATCGCATCTCTGGTTCAGTCCAGCTAGGCTGGATGTGACCCTTCTTCTTGGATTAATTTGCGAATGTCACTGGTGATAAAACACAAAATAATTTCAATGTCCATATATCAAAAATAAATGTCGGGCATCGATGAAAATAAAAATGCCTATTTAATTAGTGATAACGCTTCCCCTTGCATAGGTGAGCGCATGGACTAAATTCCCGGTTCGTCTATTCTAATTTGCCAAAAAAAACCCAGGGAGGTAATGGCTTTAATCTCGGAAGAGCAATATTAAGGGTACATTTTCCATAATTTATATCTTACTCATATCAGTCTTAAGCTTAGTTAGAATGACGTATGAATGGGTGACAAGACGTGGTGAAAAATAAAAGAAGTCTACAAAGTAGTAATACTAATAATAGTATATGAAACAGTAATAAACTACATACAATACGCCAACAATTAATTTTAGGGTAACAATATTTCCCTGATTTATAATTCAAATATATGCTACAAATTTACACAAAGTTGTAACCACCAATATTTAAGTGTATTTGAGTAATCTCTACAAATAAAATGTTATCCACACCTAGTGTAAATTATTCCTGAACAGTGTATATTTCACTCTAAAAAAAATACGAACAAATTATTTTCAATTTTGTTTGTAATGAAATGAGGTGGGTTTCAAGAGAAACAATCCTTACACTTCTAGACAGTCTTTTGAGAAGGTTTGCAGAAGGTATTCTTTACGTTTCCTTAAAAGATGTAAACAAAAAGGTCAGTGAGAATAAAATGAATAGGCCTAAGTGGAAGAGATCGGGGAAATAAAATATATTTATATTTTTACTATTAATGTAAAATTATGTGTTAAAATAGATCAAGTCATGTTTTTCATGATTATAGTAGACCGAATAAAATAATATAAATATTTCCCCGTTCCCAAATACTTAAAACCAATTATCATGCATTATCTGTAGTATATATATATATATATATTAAGCATTTTATATATATATATAAAATATTTTAAGTTTGATTAAAAACCTTAATAAAGCTTAAAATATGTGTTTTTAGATGTAAGCTAAAATATTGTATATATGGCTAATTTATAATATATTTAAGCATCCGTTATTAAAAAAAAACTTTCCATTTTTGTGGGCTGATTAAATATTTATGGAGTCGAGATTAAAAAAGTCTTGCTAAAAACTCGGCACTATAATCAACTTCAAATCGATTGAAATAGCGTTGCCAGAAAAAAACGCCCCTAATTTAGTATTTATATTTAATATTACACAATAGTGCCAATGCTCTGAAATATGTTAACCCAGTAATAAAAAACATGACAATAAAAATTAAACTATATTTATTTTGTGTTTATGAAATAATTGAAAAAAGTTGTAGTTTCAGAAAGAGTTTTCAATTCTATGTGATAAATATTTATAAATACTCAATATGGTTTTATGACCACATCAAGCTATACCAAATCAATAATTTGTTTATTCCTATATATAGGCCTAGCGTGTAGATAAAACTCCTGAAATGTTCATCCGAAATTAAATAAAATTTCCAAAATAACTTTGTAGATATTTAATATATTACAATTAAATTATAAACCCGTTTATAATATAGCTCTCTATTTGAAACAAATGACATTATTTAACATGTATTTTGTAGTGACTGCTGAATCCAATTGTTAAATTTATTTCTGATTTTTTCAACATCAGGAATTTCACTAACAAGCAGATATTTTTAGATAATATTTTCGATTGTGCTCAAGTAATGCTAATGGCTCTAAGCCACAGGGTCTTAAACTTTTTTATTCACAGTACTTTTTTTCATATGACAACATTAGAGACCCCGGGCAGTAGATACTCTAGTGTGTGAGACCAGAAAAAAATATTGAACTTATTTTTTGTAAAAAATATGATATATGCAATTATATTTCAAAAGTACTGGGGGAAAAGGGGGAATGTCACATTACATATATTTTCTAGGACAACATCTTTTATATCTCAAATCAAATAACATTAAAAAAAGTAAATATGATGGAGACCTCACTTAACCATAATCATAAGTCCATAAAAAAGGGTCTTGTTATTATCTAACAGATGGAAGCATAACTCAATTTGAATTAAATTTCGAGTTTCCCCTTATTTCCCTTGTACCCTCAATTTATATTAATTACATTTTTATAATTTTCAAACTTTCCTCATGCAAATAAACATAAGTAAGGTTAACTGTTACAAATAATGAGTACTGTAATAAACATAAACAATTAAGAGAGGGATGGTATTGAATATTTTCTCTTTCAACCATTTGAAGCCATTTGTTAATCTTAGTGAATAATACGAATGATTATTAAAATAATGTTGGTCTAATCATATCGGGAAACGTTTATCTTTGCAATAAACTAAAACAATATAGAAACAAAGGTTGTAGTGTATTATAATTTCAATATTCCAATAATAAATGTTAAATTTAATCACTTTTGTCAATGTTTACTGCTACCACCAGAAACTATTTAAGCGACTCCTTGGAGGCGTCGCGACCCACAGTTAAATAACCAGTGCTTTAAACGACTATATATCTCATAAAAATATGCTATGAAGCAGGTAACTTTTAAGGAACTGTACCAGTAATCTAACACAGATGGTATTTTTAACCACAATATTTAAAAACCACTTGAGGTGAATTTAAGTTTGAACCCAATACTTCATGTTCAAAGAACGATTTACCTTCCCCAGAGAAGGGATCTATCAATTGTTTATTTAAAATTAAATTAAGACATTTTTCATATGTTTTAACTGAAATGTAAAAAAATTACAACGACTTTAAGGGGTTAGTATTTTACTTAGTTTATTATTGTGTGAAATATAAACATGTTCAAAAAAGAAATGTTTCCGTTCGAAAAACGTGATGTTATAGAAAAGAGAAGTGTTTTCTCATTGATTGTTTTGTAATCGAAGTATGATTTGATTGATGTCGTGAGTGTATTTATGGTAGGGAGGAGGTAATCATTGTCCGTCCTAATGGACCATCTTTCTGATCGTCCTGACACGGCTAGAAACACCGCCCGCTCAACTGGAAATCAATTAGTTGAATTAGTTTACTTTTCTATCATGACACATTTCCTGACGACAGGTTTTCGTCGTCTTACAAAGAGGATCAAACAAAGCAGCTTTCGTGAAACACTTTATACACGATAGAGTATATATCTTTTTTTTAAAATCTACTCCTTTTGGCCCACCGACAATTTAAGTAAATTCAGCTACTATGGCCACGCGGGTTAAGGTGTAAGCTTCATCTGGTCTGGTTTAGTGGTCACGTGGAGGTTAGAGTTTAAATCCTGCCAAGGTTTTTTTTTCTTCCTATATCTCTTACCAATCCTCCTTCAGACAAACGCTTGCATATTTCCTCTTGAATCTCCCTACCTCATCCCCATTCCATCACTGTACCGTCCAGTTAAATTCAAACGGATGTGACGTTGTGTAGGAGATGTCCGCTCTCTACTTGTCCAGTGAGTGAGCTGTTGTGGACCCCCAACCTCCCATCTCCAACTCGCTCAAATATTCATGATTCGGCCAGAAAGGGGAAGAGAAGGAGAAAGGGGGGAAGAGGGAGAGGAGAAGTGGACCTACAATGCACTGCAGTCTGCCCGGAAGATTAGCAGGGACATTTTAAAACACAGACCTGTGGGCATTTTCTTCTATCAGGGGCGTGGCATGGTGTGATGTAAGACTTTTAAATCAAATTTCAATTACCTGTTTTTTTTATGGTCACATTGTTAAAGCTAGCGGTTATTTCTATTAAATTTTAACAATAGAAGTTCAGTTATATATGCTATCACATTTTCTGATGTGACCCGCACCAGTCATGTGGTCAAAAGCATAAAATTCGTTTTACAAGGGTACATCGGGCCTTGAATCAAATTCGGGTTTACTTATTTACTTCCTACTTTATGGCATTAGGAACTCGAAATCTCACTGGCGTGCTTACAAATGTGATCTACCTAAATGTAATGAAATAGATTTTAATTTAATAATAATTTTAATCAAACGTTCCTACCCTTAACGTATTTCGAATTAATGAAAAGGTTTAGAACATAGAACTAAATGTATCCACATGTGTTAGGAAATCTTCTCACACACCTGGGTGAGCTTTTTAATAATTTTTTTTACAACGATTCTATGTCATCAACTTATATTTTCTTTTGTTTAGTATCCCCGCCACCCTATAGCAAATACTTCTGAAATATAACCACTTCGAAAACAATCTTTTTCTCCCTCCCTCCCTCCCTTCTAAAACATGGTGCAATCTACAGAAAAATAGAAGCTACTAGGTCAATTTCTTTCGAAATGTATACTCAAAAAGAAGGCTCTTTTCTTCATTCTGTTAACAACCTTACAGAGGAACGGTCCACGAAAGTGTAATTTATGATCTTATTTTCCGTACACCGCCTTACTGGGAAGCGGCCCGTGCTAAATCAATTCCAATTTCCAGATTAAGTCCGCGACGCGTTAAGCTGCCGTATAGTGAGTAAATAAAATTATTCAAGATAAATTAATAGAAAGTTTCTACAAAATAACACATTTTTCACATTAGCATAAGTAGCATTAAAACTGGACTCCAACCGAAGACTCTATGACAAAAAAAAGTATCCTTACAGCTTCGTTTTTACAACGAGGGGCTTCCAAAAAAAAACACTCCACAGTATAAAACATAAAACATCAATTTGGCTTGACAACGTGGGACTTCCAAAGAAGGACTCCGCAAAGAGCACGAAACGTTAACTTTACACTATTCCCATCATGAGCTAGATCTATCCAGTCCATCTAATTACATTCTATCTCTTTCAGGTTTATTCTAATGTTATCCTTTCAGAATGGTCTCTTCCCAGTGAGTTTGCCAGTCAGTACCCTGAACACTGTTCTCTTCTAGATTTTTTCATTCACACTGCATGTCTTGCCCACAGTAATCTTCGATGAATGATCATCCTAACGCTGTCTTATGAGAATAACGTATGTAGCTCATCATTATGTAGCCTCCTCCATTACCCAGTAATCTCATGCCTTTTTGAACCAAGTATCATCCTAAGCATTTAAAAATCTAAGTTAAACTTTTTTAAATATTGCTTGGCTAGAACAATGTTTTCGAAAAAATGCAGCTAAATGTTAGAATCTCGTGTTTGCTATTAACTTGATAATTCTGTATATTATCTAACTTTGCTACTTAAATGTTTTAGAGTTTTAAATACAAAACACATGGAAATAAATCGTACGGTGCACTTTGTTGCTCAATTAAATCTATAACTCTTAAGATAGTGTGAAAATTATATACATTGATGTATAAATATTTTGACCATCTCATTTACCGAAGCTCTTTTAAAAAAATATTTGATCATAGCTAGGAAAATATTGATTTTATTAAATAATATTTAAAAACGTTGTTTATTTTTTAGATTCCTACAATTTTGAAATCATAAATTATATCGTATCTAAAAAAATTGCTGGGGTACAATTAAAATTGCAAATTTCCGGTAATGAAAAGCAAACTAAAAGTTATTTTCAATAAAAAATGAGATGCGCCATTTTATTTTTAACGCTAAACAGTGCCTAGATACGGATTTTAATCAAAATCGTTAAGGCAATTGGCCCTTTTCATTTGGCATGGAAATACAGAGCCGTGGGAACAAACAGTTATCCTCAAGAATTGTTATTGTGCTGCAATTTTCTTTTCGGAAACAGTTTGTACAAGAATAGAAGCATGTTGATTAAGTTATACTTTTTATATACAGACCTCCTCTATAATTTTAACAGTGATCAAATATCGATAAAATTGACATTTTTCAATAGATAATTGCTGGCTTCACAAAAAAAAAGTAACAATTAATAAACATCGATAGATTATCTTAGAAGGGATGTTGAAAATATTAACATAAAAATTTCACTTGTTCTCGAGAAAACTGATATTTCCAAACGTGTTATTTTTCCGCAAGACCTGTCCTGCAGCTAGTGCCATCTACGGTTTCCGATATTCGTCTGTTCTTGTTGGCGCGGAGGGATACTTTGTTCGGTTGTAAGGCCAGGTCATGCCTTTCACCCTCCCACCCACCATCCAACAAAGTAGGTTTTGGACTTGTACTCGACAGGGTGCCTTAAGAAAAATTTGGAAAAAAATCATTTTTTTCTCTTTTTACTGTTAAGTAATCTACTATTAGTTTTAGGGCTAAGTAGATAATTTCAAAAATCACTCTGGGGAGCCCTATGTAAACCCTAGATACTGAGTTTTAGCCTGATCGGTAAAATGGTTAGACCGAGATACAGACACGCAGACAAACGGTATTACAGAAACAACTAATTCGAAACAACTAATTCAGGTTCACGGAGTCACAATAAACCAACACCCATCGAAATCTTGAATTTGATTTTGTTGATGATCAAAAGACTTTCTCTCTTTCCAAGGGGTAGCAAGAAATTAAAATAAATCATAAAAAAAAAGAGCTTAAAAATATCTTTCTTGACACAAAAATGTAATATTTCAACAGATTATGTTAACAGCACACGGCTATTTTATCTCCTTTGAATACATAGCATGTCTTGGTTGTTTTCTCGTGTACGCTTGCTAAAGATGGTCAGATAAAACACATTTCTTAAAGTACGACAAGAAAGAAAAAAAAATATATATATATAGCATACTTGCTAGTGGTTGTCCTTAAAAAGGACAATTAAATGCACGACCTACATTTTCACAGGGAACAATGTGTTGAATAATACAAAAACATATTTCATATGAAAGTGAGAGGTATTACAGCTCTAAAGATTAAAAGTGATTATATTAAAGCTAAACATTTTATGGAGAAAAAAAAAAGTCATATATAAAGAGGATAATTTGTTTTTCGCGTTCTGTATGGAGTAGGCTTAGAAATACGTAAAGCACTGCAATGAATAAAACATGTCATGCGTTGAGAGGGAGTTAACTCTGTCAAATTCAAAACACAAGTTTTCAACTTTAAAAAATATTTTGTAAAGTAATATTTTATAAGAGTTTGGTTAATATTTTAATATTAATTTGTAATCAATATTATTAAAGCCTTTAGATATTGATTTGAGATATTTATCGTTCACTTTCTAAACCAACCGATTATTTCAATACACGATAAATTCTATGAACGAGAATGAAAGGACCTCATGGTTTTATTGAGAAAAGTATCTCCACATACCCTCCAGGGTTCTTTTAGATGTCACAATTACGTAACATTGGACCAACGGCTTTACTTTCCCTTCAAATTAAAATGTACTGCGGATTTTTCTCTCTCAAGAAAAATGCGTCTACCTTAGCTGGGTTTTGAACCCACGAACTTCGGAACTTGAGGCAATCACTTTACGCGAAGATCACTGAGGACTACAATCATGCTGCTGATCTCACATATATATATATATACATACATATATATAATACTATTTTCTCGTTTATCCTCTATAATATATAATAAGGAAAAACGAAAAAATAGCATATATTTGGATATTTACTGAGGGTATGTCCGTTTTGGATCCATGACCAGGTACAGACAGAGGGACATACATAGAGACAGACAGAATTTTTAAAATCCACTCTCATCGGTTCGGGTTCACATAAAACGTAAAGATGCGTCATAATCTCGAGATTGAATTTTTTCCCTATTACAATACTTTCTCTTGATATGAGAAAGTAAAAAAACTGTGTCTGATGCTGCAAGTTTAGATACGTAGTTGCTAATTTGCGGTCCCTAGAAGTATCGTGTGTTATGTTCCCAAGTTGTTTAGCTGTGTAGCGTCTGTAGTAAGCTACCGTTGTATCGATTGCCCGGCCAGCGTGCTCTACAGTCTGTAGTTTTATTTCCTTGCGGTGTAGGAGGGGAAAAGGAGAGAGAGGGGGGGGGAGGATAAAGAGGACACGAATATAGGGAGGGAGGGAGGGAGGGAGGGAGATTTATTGAGAGCCGCGCGCGGCCCAACTGAGGTTCACAGGCCACGGTCTTTGCGCCATACCTTCCTCGAGCGAACGCACGACAAAAAGGTACTACTTACTACACCGCCCAAGAAAGCGTTTCAATCCATTTACGCTACGTTGTGCAGTGAATGGCTTTCGAAATCACCAGAGGGGGTCTAATAGTACGCACAGTTAGACATACAATGTAATCAATAATAGTATAAGAGGATTTTGGTAGAAAGAAACTTTTAGGAATTTTTTGTTTTGGTCAACATACATATTTTTTTAAATATTTATTAATATTATTACTGTCTATCAAAATGGATGGATGGTGATCACATCATTTGACGTCAGGATAAGTAAAAGTGGCTCTAATAGCTTATCTAGCTAGCTCTCAAATAAGGTTATTTCAATGAAAATTGGTTTGTACCTAGTCACAGGTACAGTTTGCTGTGCACTAGAGTGCTTCGTATTGTCCATATAAATGATTTTTTTTACATCCATTACTGTTTCTAGCCTGTGGCCTGGATCAGTTTTTTTTATCAAAGCCATATATTTTCTACTACCGGCTGGCTAGGCCTGTCGTAGCTTCATATGCCTTATGGTCCAACTTAAGACTAGGACAGGCCCAACATCCAGTCCCCGGATGTTAATTTATCACTGTGAAAGTGTAGACCCACATTTCACCTATGATACATTTTTCGGCAATGCCGGGAATCAAACATGGGACCATAGAAGTCAGTCTAATATCTCCAATCAAAAGCAATATTGGGGTTTTCCCAACACTCTCCTCTTCCCAAACAATTTCTAGCGTATTTAACGATTACTTTTAGCATCACGTCTTGCTAGCTGTTCAGGATATACGCATATGTAATAATTACTCTAATGATTTAGGGATAGGGAAGGTTGAATATAGAGGAAGTATACCCGTATTTGCGAGAAGAGAGAGTAGAAAACCATCCTCATTACAGCCTATAGGAATAAAAAAACTATCTTCCTGCCATTGGCAATTTAGTATATTGGGAGAATGGCGTCCCAGACCTTGCAGCCACCGAAGCAGCTCATATTTAATTGAAATTCATCATCGAACTAGGTGGTTTAAACTTTCCGGTTTTGTAGCATACTATTTTTTATACACGCGCTGCTTCTTACTATCCATCCAAGGAATCCATAAACTGCAACTTTACTTTCGCCACCACGTCTCCTTATACTTTTGGGTCTTAGGTCTATACGTAATTTATATATAATTGAACCCCCACATTAATATATATATATAATAACAAGTGTAGGTGAGTTTACTTTGATGTGGGGTGAATACAAAGAAGTTGACATTTAAAGTGAACTCACCTACACTTGTGTCGAGGGAAAGTGAGAAACAATTTCGGAAAATCACTCCAGTACACCCGACTAGGATTTGAAACTCGATCTCCCTGTCATCAGCAGGCTAGTCTAACACGAGAGTGACGCGTTAGACCATTTGGCCACTGAGGCGGGTTTAGTTGGGATTATAACCCATACAACACCCATCACTGGCAAACCATACCATAGGACTCGGGTCGGCAACCTTTTAGTAGTGTTGTGCGGAAGTATATTTTAAAGTAGTTCAGCGTGCCAACCAATCTATGCCCACCCAAATTATTTATAATTTTATACTAGTTAATTAATACCAATATTAAAACAAATTTAATTTGATTTTGTAAAATGTAAATGTAACAGCATGTTTCTAAATAGAAAACATTAGATAAATACTGTCTCTTAATTATTTCATATTTTAAAATAAATCAAAATAAATACAAAAGCTATGAATGTGTTTTTGCAAAAATTTAAGTTCTGAAGATATTATTTTGAAATTTTGAATCAAAAAAATTGAATTATTGAAAGATAAAACACGTTGTTATTAAAACCATTACTTATATCAATGGTTTTAATCAAGAATAAAGGTTCTATATTATTTTCATTCAAAACGCTCGGTATGCCATTAAAAATGGTTCCGTGTCCCACTTTTGACACGCGTGCCATAGTTTGCTGACCCCTGCTATTGAAAGTTGACATAATTTAGTTCATGCGCTCATTGGTATGGGTTATTTTATTTCCCATTATATAAAATTCCCAAATGTATTTTTACAAATAATTTTAGGAAAAAATTTGATTTTGCTACTCTACTCCAACCTATCAAAATATAGTTGTATCGCATTCGATATTAAACATTCCAATAAATTTAATTCCTACGTTGTTATTACGCCTTCACAACCCATAATTATATATGTCCATGTAAATTGAGCGGGGCTTGTAAAGTTTAGGGCGTCAGCTATATTATTGTGTGAAGTTTCAGTCTCCTCCTTCAAACATTGAAGCTATGTGGTGGACACAGAAAATTGAATTATATGCTAGAATCGTCTAGTTTCTAATTGATGAAGGCCGTTAAAACCCCGCTTCACCCTCTTAGCTGAAGGGCGTCACTGCGACGCGCCATGTTTTACAACCAGACGAGTGATGTCGAACTGCGATAAGGTATCTCTGGATGCAAATGATTCTAGTTTTGACGTCGCCCTTAACGGTGTTTGTGTATTCGTTCGCGTGTCATGACTTTCTTAGGCCGAGTTAACGGATAAAGGAATTTATTTGGGAAAATATGATGGTACAATCTGAGTTATGTCTTTATTATAAGAAATATAGTGCCTTAGTTTTGATTCATGAATAATTTATAAATTTGATAGTGCTACTGGAAATCTTTATTTGTTCGTTTTATATATGTATATTTCGTTCACCCTAAAAGATAGAAAACTTACCTTGCATGGTTCCACTATGGTACAGCTTAGTATTGTAGTCCATCAAGGAAAAAATGCTTCCTTTCAGGGTAGACTGAGCATACAGTAGAATATATTTGGTTCTAGGTTCTGTATAGTTAGTTTCAGTATACCTTGAAGTTAATAACCTGAATAGTACACAGTTTAAAAAAAGTGTATAAAATACTACTTCAAGATCAAAAAAATAGGTTTGTAACAATGCAAAACTATTTTAAAATTATTTAAGAAAATATGATTTTTGTTTCAAGGTTATATTGTTAAAGTTCGCCGAATAAAACGTAAATGTATTACCATGGGAAAGCCTATCTTGACTTGGCGTGACGTCACAGATAGGCAAAGTCCTCATTATATTCTGAAAATTGAAAAATGACACCTTGCCACGGGAATCGAACCCGGCACCTTTGGCTTAGTGCGCCAATGTTCTACCACTGAGCTATCCAGGATTCGTTCCGTGCTCAATGTCATTCTCCACTCATATTTTAAGGCAGAGTCTATGATGGACGTGCAGATCACGAGCTATCAGATAACGCAGCCATTATAAAAAATAAATTTAAAAAATCGCACATTTGTAGCCGACGATTTCCGCACGTCCATCATAGACTCAGCCTTAAAATATGAGTAAAGAATGACCCTGAGCACGGGACGAATCCTGGATAGCTCAGTGGTTAGAGCATTGGCGTACTATGCCAAAGGTCTTAGGTTCGATTCCCGTGTCTAGATGTAATTTTCAATTTTTAGAATTTGATATCTAGATGGAGAATTCCTCACTAAAAAGCATAAATAATAGCTTCGGCCATTCGATTCATAAAGTCTTTATTGTTAACCAACTACGGCAAGAGCCAAAATAATTAAAGCTATAAATAGTAGTAACAAACTTAAATATTTAACTCTTATGTATTTCTGTTGTGTTCTAGTTTGTCGAGGCTAGTGTAATGATTTACACTTATGATTTTAGATTCAAACTCGCTTAGCTCGTTGGGGGCTCAACCCTCAAACCCCAGTGAGTTTTCTTTTTAAGTGGATGTAAACTAATGTAATTCCAGCGTTGTTTTGAACGTAAAAACTTAAAGTTACCGGTATTGTATTGCATTTTTCATATATTATTTTAATTTCTCCATACTTATAGGGGAGCTAGAATCATCAAATTCGGCACGCTTATGGCAATCGGATGTGCAAATATGCCTGCCAAATTTTATGACTCTAGCTGTCCCATAAGTGTGTCAGAAAATTAAAAAATATGTGGAAAATGTGCAAAATTTACCTAAAATAAAAAATCTAGCTCTATCTAAGGTATAACCGATGGAGATACGACAAAAAGTAATAAGACTAAACGTGTGGATCTCGCCAAATCCGTAACTGCTGGTTCAATCCTTTTTTGATAGGTCCTACCGTTTAGCCACAAGAGACCTCCAAAGAAAGGTCCACACCGACTTTAAAGTTGATCCGCCATTTTGATTTTTTTTTTCTAGAATTAATTTTTTTTTAACTTTTTAGAATTTCCCCGTCGGTTACAGGCTAGAAGCTATAAGTTTGCCAAATTTCAAGTTTCTAGCTCATCTGTAAGTGAGTAAACATTAATGTCAGTGAGTGAGTGAGTGAGTGAGTCAGCCATCTGGCTTTATTTATATTCAAACTTGACGAGACACACAAGGAGTACAGATGAACATTTTTCGATAATTTTTCCGCAGTGGTGGCTTGTGGCCTAATAGGTAGGGATAGTGGTTATGTTGGCGGAGGTGGTACCTAGATTACATTATAATTGTGTATAAAGCCATTAAATAGTGTTTTTCTATTGGTGAGTGATAGTCAACACACAATCCAACCTTAAACTTATTTTAACTATATTTTTGATAATATACATAAATTAAACCCAAACTAATAATAACAATAAAAGATTAAATTTATCTCTACAGTTTTCAGATCGTTAAATCACAGGGGAAGGGTTTTTATTCGTAGATTGATAATAATACCAACATTATCTGAATTACAGCAGAACCAACATTAGAAGCATATTCAACCACCAAGCGCTGTAGTTGAAAGGCGAGTCTGAGAAAATAGTTGGAATTACTGTTATTGATTTCTTTGAATTCATTTTCTGGAACCTTTTTTCACGAACTAAATTAGTTGAAAATTTTCCAAAATAAAAATTTATCCATTTAACATCCTTGAAAAGCTGGTTTTTAATTTAATCCAGATAAATGACAGAGCATTTAAATAGGATTGAACCTCCTCTTGTTATACAACATAAATTAGTGTAAGTTGATATTAGCCCCAATGGGACGTAGAATGCGCAACACTATCATACATTTCGAGACAGTTTCATCCGATACCTTAGCTCAGTCGGAAGCGTGTCTGTCTACTGAGCTAAGGGTCCCGGGTTTGATTCCTGGCATGGTCTACAAATTAATCATTGATGAAATGTGGGTTTTCACTTTCATAGTGATGAATTAACTGCCGGGGGCTGGATGTTGTGACTGTTCTAGATTTAAGTCGTGCTGATTTACTTAGTCGGATCAGAAAGTGCACGTTAAATACAGAGGTAAGACAAATTATTAGACTAGACCTTGATTTTTCTCAATTATAAACGGATAAAGCTCTGCACAATCATATATTTTTCCTTAAGTAGAAAATTATAATATTGAATTATTATTAATATTTTATTATATTTCGAATTTTTGTTACCTTAACCTGGCAAAATTAACATGTATCATCTGTTTAAATTGGTCGGAACCAAAAACTACTATTTAAGTGTTCATATCGTCATAAAATCTCTGTGAAAAACATTTTTACAAAATAAGATTATTATTGTTCCTCCATTGTCATTCTGGATATGAACCGAATTGTAAACAAAAAATCGTCAACAAACAATCATTACTAAAGCAGTTTTGATTGAAAATGTGTTTCAAGTATGTCATCATGACAAAAAAATACATTTAAAATATGTGAGAATCTTATTAACAGCATATTAAAAAGACTAAAATTGCAAATTAAGAACTATGATATTCACATAAAATAATAAAATAGGAAAACATTGTTTCATTTATTGTTTCTAACATTTAAATAATAAATAAAATATCACTTAGAAGCCCTGTTTAGTCTAATAATTTGTCCTACCTCTATACTTAACATCCACTCTGTCTCACTCTCCCATTAAGCAATTAGTCCCCATTAAGCAATTAGTCCCCATCGTCGAAGAAAATTCACTGTGTCCACAGCATCAAGTCCCAAGCTTTTCATCGTGGGTGCACTTGAGCAAAGTGTTGTTGGTGTAAATGGCACGGACACGTGTAGCCCCCGACACTCCAGTGTGCACAAGAAGCGTGCGTGGCCTGACGTGCTTGTTTTTGCGGTACACGAGGGTGATTTCAAGTTGGCAGCGCTGTTTGCCTCCAGCAACACTTGTCCTAGCGTCGCCACACTTGTGGCAGCATGGACGCTTCTTTTTGTGTCAAACACTCGGATGGAAGAGGATACTTAAATAATTAATGTATGAGCTTTATGGAAATTTAGTACTTAAAAATATATACATACTCATATATATATATATATACATAGTGATAAAATTAAAATAAAACTATATTAAGGATTTCTACTCCTATATACATACAAAGGTAAATTTTCTTAAAATATCTCAACACAAGGTCCAATTTTCATAGAAAGGGCCTTTTAGAAAATATAAACATATTTTTTTGAGACACAAATTATGAAATTAATAGCATTCTACTACTTTATCAGTAGTGGTTTATAGTTACTGATAAGATAGTATGTTAAAAGTGACATTTTTATGTAGCATGGGCTGCCGTATGAATACGTAAAAGTAGGTCGAGTAGATTTTCTATTGGTCAAATGAGGGTATTTCTATGAAATTTCTACTATAGGCCTATATTTACGCACACAATACGTATATTAGTGTATAAACCGTACGAGTAGTAAAACGCGTTATTAAAAAAGGACTAAAAATACCCGGATCTGTAATAATACGTGTAGCACAGGAAAACTGTAATTCAACTTTTTAGATTGGCACTTTAAAATGTTCATTTCTCAAGGAATGTTTTACACATTCAAATCTAAATAATCATTTTGTGAGTGTTTAGTAATATTAAGTAGGTACTTGTTACACGCATTTAATGCTTATACAAGTATAAGTGACGTATATCTTTAATATTATTAATGCACGATACAAACAAATTTGTTCGACTTCCAAAGAATAGTTATCTGAATTTCTTAGCATGTAGATTTTTTTTTTAGTTTCACCTTAAAATAATAGAAATAATATATTATCTGCTATATTTTTATATTTAACAAAACATTTAACATCAGTATTTACTTTAATTTCCTTAGTAAATATATGTATAACTTTTTTTATTACGTTCCCTTTAATTTTAGTGGGCTCGTTGTTGATAGCCTTGTTAGTTTAAACAAAGGTAACAATGAAAGTAAATTGAAAATAAATTGGGAAACTTTATTTTGACAAATCTAACACATTTTACATGATTTGAAAGCCCTTACCTACAAGTGAGAGCTGAGCACCCTAGATCACATTTAACAATAGAAATATATAATTCTCTCTATATATAAATATGAATAATATGCATGAATTTACAGAGAGGGCTATATATTTATATTGTTAAATGTAATATAAATATATATAACTATAGATATTGTTTTACATCTATATTAGGTGACCTGGTGGTCTAGGGGTAAGGTGTCGGACTTATGTGTTAGAGGTCCGTGGTTCAATCCTCGGTCTCGGCACAGATTTATCTAATTGCCAAACCCTTCCTTCACCTCTGACAAGATGTGTATTAATCACAACTTGAATGTGAGGAATGCCAGGCCTCCACCGTGGTTCGGATTCCACGTTAAACTGTAGGTCCTCCATTTCATCTCACAATCACCCTACCATTACACATTAGCGTAAGTGCATATAACCCGAACGGGTATTAAGACGCGGTGCTAATAATAATAATAATATACATCTATATTTATATTTATATTGTTATATATACATATAGTAAGTGATAATGACATTTTACGAATCTTACTTTAAAAAATATAAGTATATTTATGTATTTTAAATGTTAATTTAATTTTTAGAAACAAAACGTTAAAAATATACTGAAAATGTTTATCTTTACGCATAGTATACTATTGAAAATTATTTTTCAACTAAAAATAAAATATCCTTCTATTTCATCGTTAAAATACTCTCCAAACTCAATTTAAATATATTTAGAATAAATATTATTGTTATTTTAAAATTTGTAACATTAAGTTTTTTAAATCTTTAAAAAAATAGTCAACTGGAGGGTAAAATGTTTTAAATCTGATTTTAATTCCTTTCGTTTTATTCCCTCTCAGTGTGTTTTATTATTTCTATTTGATAGCAGCTTAGTCACGAAGTAAAGGCGTTAAAAGATAAAAGGTGCATTGTTTAAACGTTTATGATTTGCTCAGCATCAAATACTTGAAGAACCCTTCTCTTTTAAAGAAGTTTATTTTACGGATTTACTGAATACTCTGTAAAATTGAATACAGTAAAAACACTATAAAAGCTTCAAATGCCTGGAGGTATTTTCTGTCATCCAATAGAATAACAGACTCGTATACTGGCCAATTAACATTTACATGAGTATCAGCTCAGAGGTATGGCAAGATCGGCTTTACACCCTCTTCTAGGGAGTCAAACGTTGGATATATATAGAAGTAGCTCAGTTGAGTACTTAACGAACAAAATTGTATCCCTTCTAGTTAATGTTTTTTAAATTAAAAACGCCCATGCGAAGTTCTGTATTCAGAAAGGATTAATCTTAAAAAAAAATACACAGAGCGATACATTAAATTAATAATTCATTCCGTGGATCTATGACTAAACAATAATATAGCATATTTAAAAATGTTTTCATTGCCAATGTAATTAAAAGCTCCCATTAGATATTCAACTTTAAAAAAAGATGTCATTAATTCTAATATTCTTATTTAATTAGTTTCAATACTTACAAACGTAGGCCTATTTTAAATCTAAATAGACGAACATGTGACTAAGAAGAATTTGTTAATTATTTTAACGATAGTTTTATTTTTTTTAAAGCCCCAAATCGTTTCCATAATGTAGATCTGTGTGAATATTAATAAAACTGGCTTTATCAAGTAAGTTGAATAGATTTTAAAACATTTAGCTTCTACATATTTATAGTTGTGTTTATAAATATTCTCAATTTGTATTTTCACTTTATCGTAATACCCGTTCAGGTTATACGTACGCAATAATTACTAGGCTTATTAGAATAGCATTATTAAGGTAGTTTTTTAATTGTAAATATACCCGGGTATACGTGTGGAGGAAGAGTGGAAAACATTAGTAAAAAAATACCTTAAAATAGAAAATTCTAGAAATAGAGAAATATATTTTGAGAAAAAACATGGTATGAGAGGATGCCAAAATACGTTGTGGAAAATAAACTCATCTAGAGTGCCTCATCAGGGTTTTAACCAAAGTCTTCTGGGTCAGAGTATATGTTACCATACAGTACACCTTTGCATTTATAAAAGTAGTATTAATTATATAATTTATATCGACTCATAACCTCTAAGAATCCTTGTTCCAAATCGTACTCTCCACACCCTTTGACCATTCGCATTCTCTGCCCACTAAAAGGAACTCTTATCCCGACCCAATACTTAGTGATGAAACACCACCCCCAGTGAATGTGTAAGAAGAGGGGAATGTAAAGGGAGAACCTCACCCCTAAGGACCTACCCCAACTCGACACGATCATATTTCCCGCTCTGCGTTTTCCCCTTCATCGTTACCATCCCGGAGAAGTCCTCGTCTCCATGGGGTGGCCATCGTTTAACTGGCAGGTGGTCGATGAGTTGAAGGTTCCTTTCGATCCATCGAATATTTCCGTTGATGAATATTCTTCTTTTTTTCTTGTTATGGTTGTTGAGGATATTCTTCATATCTTGGAAGATACGGTTTTCTAAGTTGAACAGGGTGGATTTAAATTAGGGTAACGTATGTTTTTATTTAGGTGCTCTACGGGATTCCCCAAACGTATACAGCTAATGGCACATGAAAGAAAAAATAAAGAAAAAATCATCTAACATATTAAAAATTAATGTTTTAAAATTCAAATGTAATATATCTTACTAATTCATCATATCATAAATTAATGTATCTGTAATTATTTTATTTAAAAAGGTATAATTTAAAGGCAATTTTACATCAATTTATTAATCTTGCATGAGCTATATTCATATTTTCATTTAAGTTGATTTTAAAGTGTTCAAATAAGCTGCTATAGCCTTTCCGACACTGTCAATCAGCGCCTAAATAATATTATACCCTATTTTTATTTTAGCTAATCGAACGATTTATAGTTAAGGGTCAATACTGCTACCATTCAATGATATAAAATTATTGTATCTTACTAATGTTTTAAAATTAAATTTAGATGATGTGGGTATTTATATAAATTAGGGAATTTTGTACTGACGAGGAATATAAAAATAATATATCCACAAATTTTTTAAAGGGTCAAAGTTTTAACATTTTAATTGCGTATTGATCTTTAAGTAAATCGAAGGTGTAGTCATATATAAATACTAGTTTAATAGCTTTAAAGAGAGTACAGTGTAAACGCAACTAAACCCAAACATACAACACTTGATTTTATTAAACTTTTACAGTCTCAATAACTCACTCAATTAATATTAAGACAATCAGAAACTTCAAGATAATCGTCATCAATAAGATTTGCTAATTCATTTTTACCAACCACAGACTAGAAAAGCTCTTAAAATATTCTTTTCAATACAAAAATTTGAATACGTAGCTCATTTTATTTTGTAGGCCTATACATCCGAATTTAAAAAAACTAATATAAGTTAAGTAAGTAACATCTTCTTTAGTAAATTTAATGTGGGTATATATCTTAGAAACAATTGATATATAATTTAAGATATTTTTTCTGAAACCATAACTTTAAAATAAGCGAGTAATGACACTGTGAACTTTATTTCTTACAATAGCTGTTTTTTTTATGAAAGATATTTTTTTTTCATTCAACAAGAATATCATAATATTACGTTGGATATTTATCTAGTAAAATATAAACAAATATTAACTGTAGACCGTTAACTAGTGTCCTCTAGATCGTTTTTATTCTAATAACGAAAATACATGTGAATTCCACACTCTAAAATTCTTTAAAATAATACAGTAGCTTTGATCCAATATATACGAGTTGTATTATTGTGAGCTTGGCAATGAACGCTCGAGTTCTTAATGCCATATAGAGTAAAGTAACTATTATTGTTTAATCTAATAGGGGGGATAGAAAAGAATTCCAATACACTCATGATAAAACTAGTTTTATTTTTCAAGCTCTCATACCTTCAGCTAGTCCCAATGAAAACATTTCAAGTTGAAGCGCTACTTAAAGAGGACCTTTTCATCGAATCTATGGATAAGATACTCAATGTCCTATTGTATACATGGCTTGGATACACTCGAAACGAAACTCAAAAGCCACTACTTTATATTTTCATGTTATTTCAGGTGTGTATTCATTTGAAATGGTTTCTATGCGCTGTATAAATATCCGTATGAAATTCTGGTCCAAATGGTTAAGTTCCCTTTTCGGTAAAAGCACGCACCTGAAACTAAGGGTTTGAACCCATCTCCTCTTCCCACGCTGAATTTATAACCGTTCTCCCGACTGCCCATCGAACGATAGGAGAGAAAGAAAAATATATACAAAGGGGTTCCAGGGGAAAATGTATCCACGAAGGCAATTTGCGAGTTGAAATATCACCTTCTAAGTGATGGCCTGTCTTCATCTCCCACCTCACTATGGGTTCCCGAGTCCCTCCCATTTTAGTTATAAAATGGGAAATGAAGGGTGGGTGTAAGGTTTTGTCTGGGGAAAAATCTCCCGCCAACCCTCCAACCCCCTCCTTCCCTGCTGTGATGTTATTTGTCACGACCTGGAGGTTTGAGAATAATACTGTGTAAGGAAGGGAGGGACGTGGAAGAAAAAACAACAAAGCGTGAAGAATCACGTTAACTTAGTCTGGCTGGATTGGTGCATTTAAGGTAGATATAAAATACAAATAAGTGGCAAGATACTTGAATTATACACACACACACACACACACACATATATATAAGTGTAAACTAAATGTGATTAAAACGTCCAAAAAGTTTCATTTAAGCTAATATATAAAATATTATTACTCTGTGATTTGAATGAAATAATTTTAATCAACTGAAAAAATATAATCACATCATTGGTCAAATTATTAAACGCGGCACTTTCGTGTAGGACAGGATTACCGGTAACGGGCTGATCGGGGTTTTAATCCAGGACGAATTTACTGTAAGTAAGTGGGGGTGAATTTCATCTAGAATTCTATTAGTTCTCATCTTTATGCCAGTAGAGTAATTAATGTATGCATAGTCTTGAGCACGCGCCAAGCCATAGTAAAACTACTGAGAAACTAAAACAGAAAGGCTTATGTCAATATTTCTCCAAAAAATCTATAGCAGCCACTAAAATAAAATTAATAGTATTTCAGTACTATTCTATGATTACTTTACCTGTTTCAGATACAAAACTAATCAATTTAAAAAACGGTATATTTATCAATGAGATTGAAAGATGTAATAAACGATTATAAAACAAGAACTGAATTAAAGTGTCACAGTGGAAACAAAATAAAGCAAAATATTGGATATTTTAATTTACTATTTAGTATTTTCGAATTACTTAGGCAATTATTTTTATGTGGCACTTCTAAATAATGTAAGCCGAGGCGTCAGACTAATCTGGACCTGTTATTTTTAAACCTGAGAGCAAACTCGTAGCTCATGATCTCGCAAACCACAAGCTTTACCAAAACAGAACTTATTTTGAAAGGTTTCTATTATCGTTCCGGTCCTGACACAGATTTATCTGATTGCCAACCCTTCCTTCATCTCTCAAGAGATGTGTATTAATCACAACTTGTGAATGTGAGGAATGCCAGGCCTCCACCGTGGTTCGGATTCCACGTTAAACTGTAGGTCCTCCATTTCATCTCACAATCACCCTACCATTGCACATTAGCGTGAGTGCGTATATCCCGAACGGGTAGTAAGACGCGGTGCTAATAATAATAATAATAATAATAATAATAATAATAATAATAATAATAATACTAATAATAATAATAATAATAATAATACTATCGTTCGAGTCGGTGTAGCGTTGTTTAGCTTACGACTGAGTTCTCAATCTGACAACACTGGATAACCGATGACGTACCAAAGGATTGAGGCGATAGAACACCACAACGCGCCACTCTACAAGATAGGTAAACGAAAGTAAATCCTATTATTGTCTTGATTGCATCATGTAATACGATTTGTTTGGTTTTATTAGGAAACCATTTTGTTAGAAACTAGATTTGTTGTCTCAAAATTGACTAAGATTACACAAGTATCATTCAAACGTCTGTTTTTTCTCTAGCTATTTAAACACGTTCGTTAGCATGCTTGTTAATAACGCTTGAAGTCCCCAGCTCAATTATAATATTTTATTTTTGTCTGAGTAAAACTAAAAATAAATAAAAATTGAATTTAGTACAGCACTATTTTGTTTTCACAACTATTTTTAAAACATAAATATAGGCTAAAGATTTTCACTATGCCAATAGTAATTAGCTTTCTTAGTCTTATTTTAAAATGTGTACATTTTTATGTCATAAAACCCATTAATTAATTTTTAAATAATTACCTACACACAAAATTTCAAAGATAATCTAATGTTTTTAATTTGCCTTGTTTAATTATTAAAGAAGAATATTGGGATAGTCTACGCAGATTATAATAGGGTCTACCTTGAATATTTTCATAAACATTTTAAAAACAAATTACCTGGAATGGGATCCAAACCTTGATATCCCCCTTATATTGTCTATCTCTTGTATTCCTCATTAAGTAAACTATTTTTTATAGCACACTGTCTTACTACTCGTTCGGGATGTACGATAAAGATAAGGAAAGATAACGATAAAGAAAGATCGCATCAACAAATGTTAGTAAGAGCAGGAAATAAATCTCACAGCAAGAAGGCGAGTCCGAGTCCAATGGTTAGGTATAGTTGATAGACTGGATAGTCTCTACATTGAACACAAACTGTACAGTGGTTAGCACGAGGAGAGGGTGCGAAGCCTCATTGTAAACTATCTCACCCAGTGCACACCTCACTCCAACATATAATTAGAGATAGGGTAAATTCGCTTTTGCGAAAAACGCGAAAAGAAAAAAAAAAGTCGAAAATAGGGTATTTATAAGTTTTCTTTGCGTTTCATGGCATTTGAAAGTGTTTAAAGCGATTTTTATTTCGCGAGTTAACGCGAAAAACGTGATTTTGAGAGTATTTTAGCTAAATTATTCTATTTAGCGAAATAGACGCGAATTCCATGAAAATGCTGTGCATTTAAATAAGATGTAGATAATTTCTATAAAACGATGTTTTTCAGCGGAAATAAGTGATTAAAAAAATCATTGAGTTTCACTCGTCTGTGTGCTTCAGCTCGGGTTTTACTTGCATCCTGTGCCTTCCACAGCCCATCCGGCTAATCGCCACATTCCGTTAGTCGTTGCTTTTATCATAAATCCTTTGTATAGGCCCTAAAAACATTGACGAAAGACAGTTTTACCTATTTTGCTACAAAATGTTAAATTATGCCACAAAACGCTAAATTTCCAATAATTAATGCTAAAAAAAACTGAAAATTAATGCTACTTTACCCTATCTCTACATATACTTCATTTTGTAGCGAATCTTACAACCCGTCTAAGGTGTCCGCACATTAAAATACATTAATGTGTCACGTAAGAGGACAGTAGAGTCTAAAGAAGTGATTTTCAACCATTTTTCAACTCACGACACACTGAACAAGGCACTAAAATTGTCAAGTCACACCATTAGTGTTTTAAGAAGAGAACTTATCTTTAAAATAACAAGTATATGATGGCGTTTTAAAAGTACAATAACTAACATTAGGATGGTTGTGATATGTTTAAAATAATGTTTATCATGGATTAAAAAAAAATATTCCTCAAACTTTTTGTCGCTTTTCTTTATATCCCCCCCAAACTCCCGCGGCACATCTGATGACTCTTCGCGGCATACCGGTTGAAAAACGTTGGTATAGAGAAAGAATCTACGCATGTGTTTGGAAAGGGGAAAGTAGAAGGCTACCCTTTAGGTAAAATAATAATAATATTTAGCGTCTGGGCTATACCATTCGTAGCCCACTAGTGGAAAGATTAACCAGTACTAATGTACCGTTGCCCAGGGGACTCCCGAATGTATCAATCACACATCCTTTCCGTGGAGGCTCTTTCCATGTCCCGATGAGGTGAGATGATGGTGATAGTGAGTATGATGGTGTGGAAACAATTTAAACCCTTAAACACAACTTAAGCCTAACTAACCAAACCTTGGTAACCATTGAAGTAACTTCCCATTCGGGAAAAATACCCAAGGTACCAGCCGGGAATCGATCCCTGGATTCCTAGGCTCGTAGCCAGGTGCACTGATCACTACACGACGGGGCCGGTTATTTAGATAAAATAACCCCAATAAGCCAGACCGGGATTCAAACCCTAATCTCCTCGTCACTGGCAGATTGAACTAGAGTATCTTGACACTTGGTCCTCGTTATCAGCGACTTAATTGTTTTTAATTCTCACCATTTGTATTTTCAATACTAAGGTTATTGAAACCCACCTTGGTGGCGTAGTTAGCTAGCGCGCTAGTTTCGTGTTGAGCTAGACTGCCTAGGACGGGGAGATCAAGGTTCGAATCTCGCTCGGGTGAACTGGGGGTGGTTTTCCCTAAATTGTTTTCCACTCTCCCTCCACGAAACTGCGGGTTCACTTCCTCTATATTCAACCTTCCCAATTCCTATTTCATTAGCGTAATTAGTACTTGAGAGTATAACCCAAACGGGTAGTAAGACGTGATGTTAAATAAAAAGAAGGTTATTGAAGAACTATTATAAAGGGACCCGCTTCGGTGGCCACGTGGTTTTAACGCGCTACTCTAGGAGTAGATTTGACCACCAATGACGAGGATATTATGGTTTGAATCTCGGCTGGGTGTGCCAAGGGTGGTTTTCCACTATATACATGCATATGTGGGTACACTTCCTCCTAATATAACCTTCCTGATCCCAAAAATCACTAGCGTGATAGTACATAAGCGTATAGCCCAAACGGGTAGTAGGACGTGGTGATAAAAAAAATAAGGAGTACGGATTGTTAAAGTAGCCTAAGCTCGAATTTATTTCGATGAAATTTCTGAAACCCATTTTTTATACCAGAATCTTACTATTTTGTAGAGGAAAAAAAAGGTCCTCCAAACGGTTCCACGTAAGAAAAATTTGTATATAAGATAAAGAGCGTCCTCATAAGGTTGGAGTAGGGATGTGAATACCATAGCTATAAAACACTCGCGGGAAACTATCTCTACCTTACAGGTCAAAGAAACAAACCTCGAACTTTCCTTCCCCTGCCATATAATACATTGTGAGCTCAACGCCTACCAATGCAGCTTCTAAGGGTTATAACAAGTTGGTTATGGATGGTGTAAAATAAACCATACAGGAGTAATTATTTATGTTTTATTTTCTTGCACCCATATAAGAAAACTTCGTTTTGAAGCTACTGAAACGACAAGACGATTATAGAGGTTGAAAGAAACAGTGCGTTTGTATAATATATATACTTATGCGTAACGTAAGTACATATAAATCTAACCCCCGATGAGCTGACTAGGGGGTAACGAACTGAACAAAAGATAAACTTTTTTTTTTCACCTCCCCCTTTAAGATATCTTTTATTTCTGTTCGTTCCCTCTTTAGTCGTCCCAGTGTAGGCCATTGTTTTAACTTAGGCTACCATGTAAAAATTAAAATTTATAGTTATTTACCTGCACGTAGCTTACACGAAGGTGCCGCTGTGGGAATTTATGGAAGCACCTTTGAAATTCCTTGTTAGCCGCTTTCTCCATAGGGAGAGGGCCACGCATTGCTGAGGATCTTTTAAACATATATAATCAGTATTTTTAAGCAACAGATACAACTCCCCAAAAAAATAGTAGACTCTTTTTATTTTTATTAAAGGGGAAGAAACTTAGAACCCCAAACATTAATTTCGTTTATGAAACGAGCGGTAGCTAATCATTGTTTCAGGTAGTAACGTACTAAGTCCAAAGTGCATTTACACCGGCAGCTTTATCGTGCTTGATTCGGACCTTGAAGACCAGGATTAGAATACTGATATGGGTCCAATGAGTGGTGTTAATTAATGTGTTTTATTGGTAAGCTTTAGTTCTGGTGTAGGACTGGATTTTACTGACTTATACTTATCTAATTATTCAAGGACAAACATAGCAATCATACTTAAGGCTATCAAACTACCAAATAATAGGGCGATCATGTTCTCTATTTTACCAATTATAATTTTTTCATATAACTTTTAGCTTCAAGTCTCACTACCCATCCTGGTTGAACGTATTTAGATAAACCAATGACATCGCTGTGAGGATGGTAATATTTAGAAGAAATGTATTTGAATTTGCGTGGAGGGCTAGTGAGAAACTATTAAGGGAAACAAATCCTCAATACATATGGTAAGGACTAGAATATTTGTCTTCCCGTCACCGGAAAAAGAGAATATATTTTCTAGAAGTTTAGATCGAGTGCCTACAGGAGTGGGTTTGGCATTTTTAAACGATGTTATTTTTGCTTACTCTCTCCATTTGAATACTTGTTAGTTATCGATTAAATACGCTGCTATTGACGATTCCTTTAGACTAAGACATTAATTAAATCATTTACCAAACGTTGCAATGAATAAAATATTTATATTTTGTAAGGTTAGTTTTTCTAATTCCAAGCGTGAGAAAGGTATGCTATTTCAAAAAAATATATTCAAGCTTAAAGAGTATTATTATAAAGACCAGTTTAAAAAAATTGAGCAATGCTCAAAGGATGTAAAGAACAAGTCTATCACCCCATTTTTGATCACCTGGGTCAGTTATGCACGTCATTCCACTCATACTTCACCAAAGGATGCACATTTATATTCCTAAATTTTTTGTTGGTATTTTCATTTCATAAAAACAAATTCAGCACTTTAAAGTTAGGTAGCTGTTCTCTAAGATTATAGTTAACTAGCAATCCCGCACGTCGTTGACCGTGACCTACTGTGGTATAATAATTATATAAGCTGCCCCCTCCTCTAAGCCCCCCCGTACGCCCCCATGGTGCCCGATTTGTCATTTCTCTGAAACGTAGTTCTAAACCAGATTAACAATATTTTCTTTAAAAATTTGTTAAAAATAGCCTTATTAAAAAGCTAATTAAAAATTTTAAAATTCGGCCTCAAAGTGCATTTGGACCCCCTTCCGTCCACCTATGTTAAAAATTTCATATTTCTGCGTGCCGTAGACTTGGCTGGGCATCGCACACAAACAAACACACACACACACGCAGACAAACACTTCCTTTTATTATTATATAATTCCTATCCTGAGTGAATAATGAAAAATCCTAAAACCTAACAATAGTAACGGAAGCATAATTTCAGCTTTATAACTTTAAAGCAACGCTTTTTATCCTATCCCGGGGGAATTTCGAAAAATCCTGAAAATAGTTATTAGTGATTATAATTACCTACTTGCATGCCAAATTTGAAGTCTCTAATAATTATAGTTACGGAAATAAGACAACTTTAAAGCGAAAATATAAATCCTCTTTATTCCCTATCCCGTGGGAATTTCAAAAAATCCGGCCTTATTCCTTGTCTACATTATAAAAGGAACATCTGTGCAAAATTTCAGCTTTCTAGGTCCAAGGGTTTGGGCTGGGCGTTGATGAATCAGTCAGTGAGTCAGGACTTTTCTTTTTATATATATAGATTTATCAGTTACAATAAATGATATGTGAATACGTAATTCATTACTATGAATGGGTATTTAAAATGAGATAGGCCTCAAAATATTAAACTTTGAAAAATTGGATAAAATTAATACACGTTTTGAAAGCATTTTACTTGGAGGACTTGTTGATATATACTGCTTCTTAATATATTATTCATTGACAATAACAATACTAGGCCCATCTACTTTAAATGTGTTGGTTGGGGTCGAAAACAGAAAACTGGTTGACCTTACAACTTTTCCTTCTTTTGTAACCTTTCTTATAGGTGGAGCGTAATACCTTCCATTCTTTACCCTTGTCAATAACAGCACTATTCTACTTTGATGTATAACTAGGCTTGCAAGAAGCTTAAAACTTCCTTTGCCCAGAAGGGTCAAACAAATCGATCCTTTCAACCACAATTTATCTCTTTTCATACACAAGAAAGTGGGATTTTTTGGGCTAGTGGAAAATTGTTTCTAGGTAAGCTTTTCATAAATTTATTCCACGTCTTAGTATCCATCCCTTTCAGAAAATTTTGAATGATGAATTTTACATAGGTCTACATCTATCTATATTAAAACATGCAGTTTAAAACATCGCTGAAAAATAATTTGTTATGTAAAATAAATATGATTTTGATTTAATTTAGAGTTTCATTAGTAGCTACAAATTATTTAAATTTATAAAATATAATTTTAGATACTATAATAGTAGTGTGATTTTTATATTGATAAAGTATGATAATAGATTAGATTGTTTCGCGATCACAATCTACATCTTTTATTAATAGCTCTACTTATTAAACAATACATTTTCAAAACTATTTCTAAAATATGTTTTTAATTTGTGTGTGGTTTTGAGTAGTAGTATTATTTCATACTAAGGGAATGTGAACTAATTTAAATTTATTTATTCAAATGACACTATTATATATATATATATATTATTTATATCTAAATACTACCTATAATAGTGAGTTAACTAGGTATAATCGCTCCCCATATTTACAGATGATTTTAATTTATTTTTTGCTTTAGGTAAATTTTTATTTTCACAGGAACAATTAATTTTAAAATGTAAAATAATTTATTGTTTCTCTTGATGGATGCCAAAATTAAACAATATTAAAAATTTTAGTAGTCTTAACAGTTGCATTTCCTTTCTGTTGTGTACAATGTGAGAACTTCACATATGAATTGTACATAAGTAGCTAAATAAAACAATTTGTTTAATATATAGATATATATGGTATAAGTCCTGTGGTACGCTTATTAGATAGGTAACTAAGAAATTATTATTATAGTTGTATATGGTAGGAATAAATTGATTCACACCCACTTCAATGACCGCATGTTATAAGGCGTTAATCTCGCAATAGACTAGACTACCGATGACGAGTAGATCAAAGTTCGAATCTCTGTTGGGTATACTGAGAGTGTTTTTTCCAAATTTCTTTTCCATTCTCTCCAAGCTATTGCGAGTACACTTCATTTAAACATAGCCCTCCTCATCCCTAAAACCATTAGCCTCAGTAGTTCATCGTTGTATATCCTAAATTGGTAGTAAGATAAGGTGCTAAAAAAATTGATTCACATAGCGTTACTCTTACTAGTTTTAATGTATTTTTTATACTACACAAAATAGTGAGTGTATGCAAGCACATCCCAAAAATAGAAAGGAACCATAAATAAGATATAACATCAGTTATTTACTACTTGAGAATTCTCATTCATTTTCTTCCACTACGGTGTCTAATATTTCTTCTCTTCTGCTATCCACACAACTACCTATTAAATTTCCCTCACGATCCTTAGTGCACGTGAACTTACATGTATTATATCCTTTCCAGCAATCATCCATCAAAAAAAAAAACTCAAATATACTATTCCCTAAACACCAAAAGAAGATGTAGGCCTCATTTTATTTTAAGCATACATGGTACTATATAAATAGGAAAGATTAACTACAATCAACAATAAATCACAACGTAAAAAAAAACTCGTGTGTTATATCTGAGAAAAATACTCGCCCCCCCCCTCTCTTTCTAAGCCCATTTCCCCCCTAACCCCCTGAAATTACGCTGTTTGTATATGAGTAGTTTTTAGGGTCAAAGGGCGCTGGGGAACGAATGTTGGTGTATATTTGATAACCTATTATCACCACAATTGGGCTCATTATAGCTTGAAGGGGTATTACCGCGTTATGCATTGTGAACGAGCGTCCTCTACCTCCCCCCCCCCCTCTCCCCAGTTCAATGCACCTACTGGTTCCCACGCTGGAACATGGCTCCGCTAATAATAGAAACTGGGCAAACGCGCACGCGCAAGTAGTTAAGACAATATCCCCCCCTTCTCAACCAAGTTCATCACCGGGAAGTCGGAGACACAACAGAAGATACACATGGAAAGGGGCTGAGGTTATTGTTCGACATTCGCTAGGGATACACTTTGGAGGGGGATACTATTTTGTAAATGATGGGAAGAATAGTATGTTTGACTAGAACACGTTTATATTAGTTCGGTGTAGTTAGGATGGACTTTCAGCCAAAAAATTATAATTACTAAACAGGGAAAATACTGTTAATGGTCCCAATAATTAACTAACTGATTTTCAAGAATTGTTCAATTTATAAAATACAATTTTAAAATAGTTTAACAGTGGTAGGCCTATCATAATAACGAGTTACATACCTTGTAGTCATCACATGTTATTGTTAGTATAATTAAGTCTCGTGGATTACGATGGGCAGGACATGCAGCGCGAATGTGATAATCTAGAACCGTGTTCAGAGTATAGACTGGCTAATCCATTAATTAGGTTTGTAAAAGACCAGTAGCTAATAATCGACATGTATCACTGATGCTAGTAGCTACTAATATAACTCCAGCTGACCACATAATTTTAATAATAACTATTGCTTAAAAATTACGAATAAAGATAATTATTTGGTGGGGGTTCAATTTAGAAGAATGCTATTTGTTTTGAATTCGTCTTCTTAAAAATTTGGGCATCGCCATATAGCATAAGGTATCGTACGAACGCTTTTGGCCTTTTCTAAGAGTTAAAAAAGGTATCCCTTTTTTTAATAGCTTCCCATTTAACTATTTCCATAATCTATCCACGTTTTTACACTAATAGGTTAGAAATAAGGAAGGATGGACTTAGAGGAATACCCGTGTACACTTCTAGAGATAGTTGTAAGCAACTTAATGGAAGCTACATTAATAACACGGCCCGAATTGCATGATTGACCTCTTTGTCACCAGTAAACCAGACGAGACGAGATTGATACGTTTTACAACATGCCCAATGGCGCGGATGGTAAGGTTTTTTTTATTAAACCATCTGGGGAACCATACAAAACTTATTAAAAATGACCTAAAATTTTATTTCCAAGGCGAATAAAATATGAAAATGTTTTTAATAGCTTTATAAATGTAGAAATAAAGCCCAAGGCACTGTGGGTCTAATATATTGATATCATGGTGTTTTAGGATCTTAGTCTTACTACACACTCAGGCTTTAGACATTTTATTATTTAAAGATAAACTTTCTCACTACAATCAGCCGCGATTCGAACACTGACCTCGTATGTGATAAACCAGACTATATGACCTTGAAATTTAGTTTAAGTTCCCTTTGATGCGGGTATCGATGTTAATTTAATACAATATTCACAAATGACCTATTAGAGTTGGATAGTTATACAAGAATCATTATAGGATCAGTATGCATCACGAGTAATGACTGAAAAGGAAGCAATAAAAATTACTTAAATGTATATATAGAAACATGGGAAAATGTGCAGATCATGAAGCTGTTCATAGAGGAATAGGATAAAATACGAGTAAAGAGAAACCTATTGCAGGACGGTAGAGAAATAGTATGAAAGGAGAACGTAGGATACCGCCGGGCCCTTTTATCTCGTTCACCAAAACTTGCATCTGACATTTATGAGAGTAGGACAAGCTCGTAACCCTTCAGTGACTTTCAATAGCATCAAGCTCAGTCAGCACGCTCCATACCTTATAACACGCATGAGAAACAGTATAAGAGAGAGGGAGAGGGGTAAACCATCGTTGCTTTCATCCGCCCGCCGCCAAAACCGTTAAGTGTGTGACATTTTGTCAGGAGCCTTGTGTTGTACCGAGCGAACTATGGCCCGTTGAGGGTCACGTGCATGTCAAGAGAGTAGACCATTTGAGAGTCTCAAGTTTGTCCCGACCTCCGGATGGTTGCTGTCTGCTGGACTTATGTAAACCTTTTGTGCTACATCACGTGGCCAAACTTAATGGTGGAGGGTTAACTTGTTGGCTTTGATACGACACAATTTTCATAGAAAGTATCTTGTAAATTTTTGTTTATCCAAAACAAAAATATTTTCGTATCTCATTAGAATTTTTTTATAGGTATGGAGAGTAACCATCAAAAGTGACAGCTGATCACATGAATTTACGTATGAATACATGAAAGTAGATCTAATAATTCTTCAAGTTGTCATGTAAGGCCCTTATTATAAAAATTGGAATGTTCCTATAATATAAAGACAAAGTATTTTCACCATGAAGAATTTCAACCTCAATATTATGATTAATCTTTACGTTTTGTGTGTGACCAAACTCAAAATGCTGGATTTTAAAACTATGTCTGTTTATGGCCACAAATTTGAAACGGCTTCATGTCTATGGTTCAAACTTACTCTATCATAGATTGAATTCAATAGTCTATATTTTACATAATATTATTATGTTTTTTTAACTCAGTCATTCATTACTAAACATTTATAATGTATATTTGTTTCCATTATATTGTGAATTTTCACAATTTCTTATTCGCAGTTGTAGAGATAAACATCATTCATAATTTTGGAAGTATTCTGGCTATGTTTTGCCATAATAATATTCTAATTAACGATGTTTAACGTTAACTGATTATGTGTTTGTTTGTTAACTATACAAATTTAGCCATTAAACATGCACACAGTAGGGTTTCTCTATTTTATTTACGATTAGTGATTACATCCCCAAATTGAAACTAGCTAATAAAGATTACATATTATTAGTGTATACGGAGATTAAGGGTATTTGCTAAAATTATATGGTACAAAATTGAAGAAATTAGTAGAAGCTAAACTAGACCTTAATATAAATTATGTGAAACATTACACTTTTTTACGTTATGTAAACTTGAGAAAATGTTGTGTAGACCTTAATGTTTATCTGATATGTAAATTATAGCTCGATTTAAAATAATTGTATATTTTTCTACCTAACCCAATATATTTGTCATGCAAATTAATTTTATCTAAGTTGGCAGAAAGGCAAAATCGTGTCGGTGCATGTGAATTACGTTATTATTTCACATGGATGAGTGGGCCATGATCCAATTTATTTTTATTCTTTTGCTCACAATGTTTATTCTTTTCTACATTAACTATTTCTACATACTTTGAATTTTATTGGCTTAGTTTAGTTAGTAATTCAATAACAGGCCTACTAAAATGTTGGTTTGTAAATTAGTTTTTAGCTGGCCGCAGTTTAAGCCCAACAGAAAAAGTTATATATTTGTCGATAGTAGTAGTTTTATGCCTATTAAACCAAAAGATGAAAAAACTATGCTCCAACTTTCTTCTAGTCATAAAATAAAATTACTATCTATTGTAGATTGACTCCAAGTAGAATGTGAAGAGTTTCTAATGCTCCCATTTTCGAATAATTTAGATATCATCAAATGGGAAGCATGATTAAAAACTGACAAATTATAGAAAGTAGAAATTTTCTGAAATTGGCCTTGAAGATTGAGTTCAAAATGGGATCTGGGAATAATTTTTCATGATGAATAAAAATAGGCCTATGCATTTATTTTAAATATTAGAAACAATTTTAGAGTAGGCCTAGTCTACAAATATCTTATTTTTGAAAATTTGAAATTTTTAAAAATATTTGAACAATTTGGTTTAAAATTTATAAATAAAGAATGTTTATTTGACTATGATTAACAAGACGAGGTGCTGGCTTATAGAGGAAAACGTATTTAAGGATAACTTACTGAAACTTTATTCTTGAATACTTCCTTCCAATAACATTAATTAAAAAAAAACTTTAAACATACTTAAAAAAACGATCAAAAGAGTCAAAGTCATACTTTTTAAAATCTTCTTTAAAATTTAAATTTTAGAAGTTTGCTCCAAATTATTAACTAGAACAAACAACTACCTACAGCTTACAAACACTATACAAACTAGTAAACAGGCCTGAATAATGGCCTTATTTTTTTCAATCACAGTTCAGTGAAATGAAAGTAACAGTGAGTTTTCCTCACGAAGAAGATTGTCAACAATAAGAATGCTCGTGAGCCTGTTGTCTATATTTATGTTTCTATTTGAGCGTTTTATTGATTCCAACAATTGTTCAAGTTAGTTAGTAAGTTAGTTAGTTAGTTAGTTGCAGGTTAGTTATTAATTTGCCTCTGATTTCAAAAAGTGAAAATTTCAAGAAGATTATAAAAAGTATTATTTTCTACATTCTAACTCGTTTTCTTAAGTAGGTTTGAATATTTTGTAAAATATAATTTTATTTTAAAAATATGGGTGGGCCTACAAAAAACGTTGCCCTTATGAAAAAAAAAGATCACAAAAAAAAAAGTGAGAAACTTGAGGTTTGATAAAAAAAAAAAGAAATAAGAAAAGGAAGACAGAGAAACGATGTAGAGAGACTCATACCGAGCGTGAGATAAGGCTTTCTAAAATGCGGGCAAACGTTAACTCCAGGCTAGCTAGAAGATCGAGTCAATTTAATACACGAGCGTATATAACGTGAGTTTGCTGAGCAACGATCACAGTACCTCTCATTGATTCACGAGCGTATGTCACGTGAGACTGCTGAGCAACGATCACAGTACCTCTCATTGATTCACAATCGTATTTCACGTGAGACTGCTGAGCAACGATCACAGTACCTCTCATTGATTCACGAGCGTATACCACGTGAGACTGCTGAGCAACGATCACAGTACTTCTCATAGATTCAACAGGGTATATAACGTGAGACTGCTGAGCAACGATCACAGTACCTCTCATTGATTCACGAGCGTATATCATATGAGACTGCTGAGCAACGATCACAGTACCTCTCATTGATTCACAAGCGTCTATTAATATTGCGACTGCCGATCAACGTTCTCATCGCCTCATTTTAATACATGAGAGATTATCAAGCGAGTCTGTAGAACAGCGTTCACGTCGATTGACTGCTGCACGGAATTGTAGCTGCCAAAGATTACAAAACAAAACAGCTGACCAAAGAAATATTTGCTTGCAAACTAAAAGTCAAGTGGCTTGTAGCCGAGGGTGCTTTTTCCATGGAGACATTTTTAAATCAATAATTAATGTGTTTGCTGATGTACCTTGCACAATATGTAACAAAGTCTTATGCCCACAACAGTGGTTTACTTTACGCACACACACACAATTTGGCTTCGGAAATAGCTGCAACAATTTTTTTGACAAAGTTTCGCATGATGAAAATATTCTGAATATTGGAATGTTATCAATCTTCCGACTGACATAAGGGTTTATATCATCACGCTATAACAATACAATGCTTAGCAATGAAGGAGAAAAAATATCTAAATGTAGTTTATGTAAGCGATGAAGTTTTTTTCACTTCCATTTTTTTCTGGCTTCCAATTAAGTTGTAAGGAAGACACTTTTTCGGAACCACAAGAGGAATTTGCTCTACAAAAATAAAGAAAGGAATCATCAAAATTGGTAAATCTATTAAATAGTTATGGAACATACATAAAAAAAATATAGGTCGAATTGAGAACCTCCTTTTTTCAAAGTTACTTAAAAATATTAGGTCTATTCTCTATGAGAAAGTTTGTGCCATTGTGTCGTACCATTTATTTTAATAATCCTTTTACACTTAAAAGTTGTATTAATTGTGTTATACATGTATTAATCCCAGAGTTCAACAACTAAATATTTGACTATCATCACTGACAATGACTATAGGATATCGTTGTCCTAGATTCACTCAAAGACGAGTTCTTCTGTTCAGACCACGATAGCCAGCTATTCAGCCAGACTCTCCCTTACATACTTCCCCCTCTACCCCCAACCACAACCTACACCCCCCAACCCTCTGCGTGCGGTGAGCTAAATTGAATTTGCGACTACCACGAGATTATGAACTGTCTGCATGACGTGGGAAGTTGAGGAATGGTTCAAGCCCAAAGAAGGGAAAAAGGGGATTTTCGAAACTCTAACGTTGACTCATGCTTTGGGGCTATTTTAAGTTAACGTTTCTAGGCCAAACGCTATAACGTTAATCCTTGTCTAGATCTTCTCTCTCGATCCATCTTAGCTTCTAGACAACCTCAAAGAGAAAGAAAGAAGAAACCTATTGTTTCGTCATCCTTTTTGTCACTATGGTGACATTGAAAATAGGGGTGGGTGTCGGAATGTATGAGGGTAGGTCCTCTTATGGGTGTTTTTGCCTTGTATGTGTAAGAACCCATGGGGAATAAAAAATAATCCCAGTGCCACCACCTCTGGTAAGAAAAACGTTCCCTACACACGTAATCAGATGATTCACTTTTGGATAGGGAGAGGGCTGGGGGATGGAAAATAGTAGAAGGGGGTGGAAGTGGTTGATTGTGTTAGAGGAGGCTGTAAATGTCCTCGATTCATATTATTGTAAACCATTCTACGTGTTTTAACAAGCGAAGCGCAGAAGGGAAGGCGAGAGGAATAGGGGTAGACTATGTATGAGTAGATGAATAAGTTCCTTATGTGATTCCAGGACTAGGGGTGATTGGCTGTGGCATATAGCATCCCCTGAGACCGGAGGGAATGGTCTGTAATACTTCACCGTTTCAACAAACAATCGAGAAAAAACAATACAATGGCCTCCCGAGATACAGTATTGTTCAATGAACTCTAACCAACAATTGACTATGGGAATGTTTCACTACCAATTAAAAACACCATTTATTGGAAAAGGGCTTTCCATAGAAGAACAGTTACATTAAAATATAAATAGAGTTTTTGCAAAAAACCTTGTTTCACGTCAAATTAAATAAGAAATGACGAATTGTAGAACCACGAAACTTTTTTTAAATTCCCTGTTTCGAATCCCGTTTTCCACAATAAATGAGTCATAGTAGTAATAATAACAAATGAAGTTTGTTTATCGGTTTTCGATATCGTAGCACCCTATCAAAATAATACCAAAGAAATAGTTTACAATTTTTTGTTAAAACAAATCAAGTTCATTTTAAATATTATGTATGTGGCCTATTTAAAAAAAACTGTAAGTAGAACATTTTATGTTAACAAAAACTTTTACTTGTTAAGTATTTAATGTAAACTAATAAAAAGCAATGATAACATATATGACAAAATTTTATTAAATGTTTAAAAATTAATTTAGTTTAAAAGTAGATAATTATAGAGCTAAACATTCATTCCGTGTTTGAGAATGAGAATATCCACAGGAAACATAACATGTTTGATTTTATAGTGCTAAGATTTGTTTGTTTGGTTCAAGTCTTGGCTAGAAATTAAAATTAACGCGCAACATATCGTGACATTTAAAAAGTAATTGACTGTCACTATTTCATAATCATGGTATAAATTAATATGTTTTATATGATAATCATCTAACAAAGTTGTTTGGGAATATTTTACTACCAAGTATCTTTAAATGAATTGATAATTATTAGCATGTTTCAATACTCCTCTCTCAAGTGAATGAGGAAAATCGCCGTGGTGTGCCTTGCCGGTCATATCAATCTCCCCAGGTCAATACCATTTGAATGCAAATAAGCCCAATTGGATGTGTACAAAAATATATATACATATACATGCTCTCAGACAAAATGTACGTGTGACTGACTAACCAAGGTAGTCAATGGAACAGTTTGTGGCTGTTCAAAGGCCATAAAGGGGAGAGCTGGTTGCACACACATGTAGGCGCTAAGGCTACTTGCGTTAAGTACTCGGGGGTGGGGGTGGAGGATGCGGACAGCGCGTGAAACAAAGACCATGGTAATGCATAGGGCTGGAAAGCGGGGGTGGGGGAGCTGGGGGAAGGTTGGAGGAACCTGGTGGGAAATAGATTGGACACTGTTCCGTCCTCGTCGTCAATCTGGCGGCCTTCACTTTACTGACTACCCAAGATTACAAAAAAAAAAAGAATTAAAAGGATCTGGAATTTATTTGAAAATAATACTTGGTTCTCAGATTGAAGGCGAATTGTTCAAGTTATTTTGAAGAAAAAAAAACGCGTTAAAGGGGATTCAGACTTAATATTTCGAGCCCTGGATGGGTGTGCACTCAATTTGAATTTTCTTAAATAGTTTATCGATCAATCTTTATGCAAATGCGGTTGAATATATTTTAAATTGTACCTTACTCATTATCTACCTATTAGCGTTACTAAAATATTCCGTACGGGTTTTAAGACGCAGTGGAAAATTTATTCAAGAGATTATTCGATATCTTGGGCCAACATTCTTCACCACGTCTTACTACCTGTTCTGGATTTACGCATATTTAATAATTACTTTATGTTCTAGGGAATATGAAGGTAGGATTTATAAAAAAAAATACCCCTATTTGCAGGGACAATGGAGAACCATTCGGGAAAAATCATTTTCAGTACATCCGAACAGAATTTGAGCCCTGAACTCTACCTCATTGATAGTCCAGTCTATATTAAGAGTGATTCCTTAGCTTCGTAGAGTATTAGATTATGCGACCCCAAATCTGGTAAGTTTATGTTAAAATGTGTACTAGCTTTAAAATTTAAAATAATTAATGCTACATCATGCTTTAGTTTGAATTTTAGTCCAATAAATGTTTTTTTTAACATAGCTAATCTTTACCCACAAAAATATATGTATGGATTTAATTGATTTGTTAATTAGTAATAGAACTACTCTATAAACATGAACGAATTATGCGTTTGAATTTAAATCAGAAAAATTAGTAGCCAACCATTGATATGTGAGGTCAGTTTCAAATAATGTTTTAATTATAGCTTATATTTTCTAAGTACCTATGAATATTTATTTGAGGCCTATTATATACAAATGGTTTGAATATTCCAACTTTTTAAATAATTACAACAACATTTATAAAGTTGTTTTTTAATCCTTAATTTAACTTCCCATACACAGGGAGTGAATTATGTATTTGTGTGTCATTTGAAATAAAATAATCTAAATAATGATTGAAAATAATTATGTAAGAGAGAAATAAAATATCTTCGTTTGTTTACTAGAATCAATAACGATATTTTGTGAGAGTCACAGAATATCAATTCACAATTTGTAACATTCTGTAAACAAATACAACATGTTGAACTACATAAAACTCTCTTGTGAGTATTTGCTAAGCTATTATTTGAATGACCCTACTGCGGAAGCCATGATACTCTTGGTGAAAGAAAAAACAGTTAAAAACGTCGTAAATAAAGCTGATACAAGTAGTTGGCCTCAAGATGCAAGTATGTTATCTACCAGAACTTGAAAAGAAAGCGCGACAGAAAAAAAAACACAGTTGGGGGTAGATACTATTCCTAGCAGGATTTGTGTGGAAATATATGGAGCAGGGGGACAAGAAGTGAATACATTCTCACATACTTACGCAAGTTGGCAATATGTGCCGGGAATTTCCCGGATGATGTTTCTGCAAAAAAACACGAAGAGGTCAAACAGTTTATTAAGGGGGGAGAAGAAATCCAGGAAACGAACCCTCTTGGGAGCTAAATTTCAACCATTCTTCCAGAAAAAAATACCCCACACTAGAAAAGAGTCCTGTAAAATTCGTCCTGGTGCCATATGGCTTTGCCGATTTGGCGGCGCTTTACAAGGAGAAAGGGCTAGGGAACATGAATACGCTTTTAACTGGAGACAGGCATAAATAGGCTGGTCTCGAGAACATATCGTGGAGACTAGGGGTTGAGTCTTTAGAGACTGAAACGATAATTATGAAGTATGACGTTGTGATGAAGGGGGAAATTTTAATGTTGCCTCATAATGTCTACTAGGAGTACGGTAATCTAAGTCTACTCAGAGTACTGTAATCTAATCAAAGCTGTATAGCAGAGACAAATTAAAATAGACCGAATAAATATATCTACTCTTCTTTAATTTGTATTCATACAAAATATTATTGAGATTTGTTACAATGACATTTTTTTAGAAGGTTTAGGTTGTACGAAAATGTATTAGTTACGCTATTGGGAAGTGTACCCTCATTTTTGTGAGAGTAGAGTGAAAAACTATTTTGGAAAAACTACTCTAATTACACCCAATCGGCATTCAAACCCCTATCTCCCTATCATTGGCAGTCTATTCTAACGCGATAATGACACCTTAGATCATGCAGCCACTGAATTAGGTGATGACATCTGAATTTACAATCCACTTAACCTATAAGGTAGCAGTCTAACCTCTATATATTATATTATGACCGTACCTGATAAACTACACCATGGTGGAGCTATGCAAGAAAATGTAAGCCAAGTGTTCGTACATAAATTATGTAAAGATATTTTTAATTCACGTTTCCAAATAAAAGTATAGAAGTAAAATAAAATTAATTACTAAAATATAATTTACTTGAGCTTGTATTTCCACAAATAAGTAACATTTGATTTCAACGTTTTTAAAAGTTATTACATAAGTTTCGTCATTCGTTTAGTAAATTGATAGTCAATTTTAGAATTAACGCTTAGCGCTACATTTAAAATTAATGCAGCTCTGAGATAAACAAATGATTTGTGATAATATTTAATATGTTTTTATTTTCTAAGAATGATTTTAATTTTTTTAAATATAGAGAAAGGTTTTGATAGCGTATAATTTTTAGGCTGATGCAACCAACAGTTTAATAATGGGTTTGGAAAGGGAGTGAGTGGATGCCAAAATCGGAGAGAAGAGAAAATATTTCACAATGGCTGGATAAATGTCACACTGACACCTAATTTCACTGACCTTTATCTATTTTCGGCGTCCTAAAGGACAGATTAAGTAGGCCATTTAGATTGATTAAAGAGCTAAAAGAACGCTACTTTCATAAAGCTATTTTTATAACGCTTTTAAAAATAATTTAATGAACCTATATATATTTAATGAAAATATTTATTGAATTTAAAGCTAAAATGAGAAAGTAAACAATTTTATTTGTATTATTTTATTTAAGTAATTACAATATCAACGAGGAGTAAAACTATTCATAGATTATTTAATTAATTGAAACATAAATTGCTTAAGCTAAATCATTAGTACTAGTTTTGAATATATAAAAGTAAATAAATACCAAAATGGGTAAAGCAAATTAAGTTCAAAATTGTGAACCAATTGTATTTATTTGCCATGTGAAGTACAAATAATTATAAGTTTTAATGCTAAAGCAAATGTTTGGTAACTAAAAAAAAATCTGCATTACAGTAGCAACCTTTACAATGTAAATAATAAAATAAAGGTTGATTTTTATAAAAATTAATTTAAAATATAAATATGGTTTAGTTAAAATAATAATACACCCTTGAATGTGAAATATTTCTATTATTCTTGAAAAAAAATTAAAATATAACTAGCGCTTCTAAAATACATTCACTTTGAAACAAAGAAAGCAACTTAACTCATTGTGTAGTATTTACAGAAAGATAAAGAGATAATTTATTGAGATTATTAACTTTAATCTATAATGTTTTTGGTGGCGAGCCAATCTGAGCCTGCTTAACGTGGAAGACAAAATTTCAAACGAATATAAAAGACGCTAAATGCTACTCTCTTATTTCCTTTTTTTTTGAAGAGATAACAGAAGAAATGTGATTCAGCAATTATCTCTATTAGTTACTTTCATTTCTTCACCCACTCATTACCAACTTTTTCCACTTAGTCGCCAATAATTCCTAAAAAGAAAAAAGCATTATAAATTTTCCCTCTATTGTGAACTGTCCTCTTAGGGTCGCCCTAAGGCCAAACTCGCACCCATAAACAACTGTAAAATAAAAGAAAGAGAAGAAGATAACATAAGAAGAAAGCAATTGAAAAGTTCTTAATGTGCATGTTTCTTATAGTTTCGAATTCTTCAGATTGAAAATAAAAGTTGTTCGAAGAACTTAACACCAGATTATTGATTGTGAGTAAAGAGAGAAAAACGAAAGTAAAAAAAAACCTTTGCTGTCAAAGTTTTAATGGGCTTCAATTGGATTGATCGGTTTTCTCGTTTAATCCAATTACTACACATAATTAACTTACAGGAAACGATAAAATAGTTATTTTGAGGCTAAAACAGAATTCTCGAACTGAAGACTAGTTGCAATTTTCGCAGAAAAATAGAATAAAATAAATTTAAAAATCTATCGACGATAATTTGATTAATTTATCAAAATACCATATACGTTGTAATCAAATTATTCTAGTTATTGAAGTGAGATAAAAGTTTTAGGCTTACTGAATTTTGTGTGTGTTTATTTTGTAAATATATATTGTTTTTGTAATGATACGTTTAGACATTGATGGCATAATGAAGAAACGAATGATTTTCTCAACTTTCAGAACACTTCTTATAAATATTGTTTTTCTATTACGTCTTAAAATCTGATCCATTCGCATTTCAATTACGCTAAGGAGGCATGGGTGAGTAAGGTATAATCTTAGAGTAAATGTATCCGCATTCACAAGTGGAAGAGTGGTAATCAATTTAGCAAATTTATCCTCAGTACACCCAATCAGGATTCGAACCCAGATCTCCCCTTCAACGGAAAACCAAACTAGATGAGTTTTACATCCACGTGCTCAACAATATGGGTCCAGAGAAAGTTGATATTATGTCAATCGGTCACTTAAACACCCAATATTTATTGCGTGAATAGATGGTATAATATGCCAAATACTGAGACGCAATAATAGCTAAAATGGAAAAGAAAATATTGTATTATTTGGTATTTAGTCCAGAAAACGTTTAAATTTTTTATCCTAAATCGATTGCGCATTAAATATTAGTTAGTTCTTTAGCGAAACGTCTCTTAAAGTACGATAGTATTTAATTTTTGTTTTGAGAACAAATTTCCTTTATAAACTTGTGTTTTTGAACACCCTAAATTAATTTTCGTCATATAGGGTAAGAGACCACGTTTCAAACGCATACCATAACTAACATGATGAATAACAATTATTTAGGGTGATTGAAAACAAGATTCTTAGTAAGATATTTGGTACAAAAAGGGGATTCTAGTGGGAAGTGAAGGAGGTTACATAATGCTAGTCTACATACTCTATACTTATCACAAGACGTTAGGATAGTCAAGTATCGCATATTACGATAGGCATGATATGCAGCGTGAATGGGAGATTCTAGAGCCTTGTTCAGGGTATTGATTACCTAACCCTTTGGGAATACCTTGACGCTGATGGGAGCCTGAAAAAGATAGGGTGTAACGAGGTGTACTGGTTAGAACTAGCTCAATATAAGCATTGATGGGTTACTTTTATAATTTTGGCATTGCACTTTTGAGCTAGTGGCATAGAGTAAGTAAGTAATTCTTTTTCCACATATATATTCCCAATTTATCAATATTGTAAAAATATTTTAGAAAAATTCAATATTTAAAACTTTTATTTGTTTAAATTTTGTGAATCAAATATTACCTATTTCGAAGCATCAACTCAATGAACATGATTTATTTTTGTCATTTGAGTCCATCAGGAATATAGACAATAAAATAGATTGTTGATACTTTTCGTTTCCCCTAGTAGTAAGTTGACTTAGCTTGGTTGATTTTACTCTTGTGTAAGCCTGCTCCATATCAAGGTAAAAAGAATGTAGGCTACACCAGGATTTTTCAAACTGTACTCCGCGGAACCCTTGGGCTTCACCATGAGACAATTTTAGAATTTTCTTTATTTTATATTCACACTATAAAATATACACCAATAATTGGGATTGCCAATTTTTTTCAAATATGATTAAAGGATATTTGCCAAAAGCACAGACAGAACTGGTGATGATATCCTTTTGTTTTTTAATTGTAAAATTTAACTTTGGTTTTTGAATGTACATGTATACATAATATTAGTGTAGAAATTTTTTCATGGGGACTCCATTCATTGTTCATTTATTACAAGGGCTCTTTAAATCTAAAATGTTTGATTACTTCTGGGTTACACAGCTACCCTTACTCTGATAGGTCTTGGCCTTTCCTTGATAGATTACAATATGACTATCTAATAGGCTAAGCTACGCCATAATGGAAACTTGCAAGGTAATATTGCTACTGAATATACATTACATTTTGTAATATGTATTTAGCATACATATATATTTTACGACTAGTTCAATTTATTTTGTATTTAGGTCTATAATAATTATTCTACTAAACTATAAATATAGCTATTTACATTATAAAATTAAGTAAGATTTTTGTGATCTACATCTCACTCTATTTACAACCAAAATACTTCACTATAGTCTAAGAGTATGATATTTAAATAAAATCTTATTTTTCAGTTGGCTATAATATAATACTTATTATTTTATCATAAATTAAATTAAAAATGTTTATACTCTGAATTGGATGGTTAATAAAATAGTAGGAGATGAAAGTATGCATTTGTCCAAGTAATTTTTGTTATTATTATTATTATTATTATTATTATTATTAAATTTGCCATCCAAGCTATACAAGAATGTTTGTTAAGGAAAACCACGAGGGATAATATTAAAAAAAAATCTAAATTATTGCCTTATAAACCATAAATACGCAAGATAGCCCCCATCGCCATTAGTATTAAGTTCATACCAAGAGGTTGAGATAATTATCACCCTTCACAAATTTACCAAAACGAATCAAACATGGCAGTCACTTTTTGTTTTCAGAACAATAAATTAAAACAATCTTTCTCGATCATAATTAAAAAGGAGGAGCAGAGAAACTAAAGAAGAAAGTAAAGATAAGGACTCGTCAAAGAAAAACGTTGCTAAAGAGGAACCATCAAACAAACACATAACAGCAGAGCAGCTAGCAGCAAGTATCAGAATCTTTGCAGTAAAACCAGCCAGCGTGTCAAATATCATACCCATTACTTCAAGGATCTATTCACTAAAAAAACAAAAAAAAAATCTGTCTAGTAAAGGTTTGTGTAAGTTGAGGGTTTCTCTTTAAGACTGGTAGATTTTGCGGGGGTAGGTTTCCTTTTTGATCTCGCTAAGGAATGATGTAATGGGTAGAGAGAGAAAAATAAAAAGGCATCAAAGAAACAAATAAAAAAATACGTAATTTAAAAACATGTTCTACTCCTATTATTTTCAATGAATAAATTAATTAATTTCCTCAAACTTAACATTTACAGTAAATGTGCGTATAATTTTAATTAGTTAAGATTATTATTTTGAACGAATGTCATTCGTTCACAATAGTTAATTTAAATGTAGCTAAAACATGACACTCTAATGCGGGAATCGAGTCCGGGATGTTTATTTTAGAGCAGCAATACTCTAACACTGAGAAATCCACGACTTGTCCTATTTGCAATGTCATTCCTCATTTGTAGTTCAAGGGAAAGTCTTTGATGGGCGTGTGAGATCGTCAGCCATGAACTCTAAGTGATAAATAACTGAGCACAAGACAAGCCCTGGTTATTTCAGTGGTAGAACATTGGAGATCTAAGTGATGAATGACTGAGCACAAAACGAGCCCTGGTTATTTCAGTGGTAGAACATTGAAGATCTAAGTGATGAATGACTGAGCACAAGACGAGCCCTGGTTATTTCAGTGGTAGAACATTGAAGATCTAAGTGATGAATGGAGCACAAGACGAGCCCTGGTTATTTCAGTGGTATAACATTGAAGATCTAAGTTTAAGGTTCCGAGTACCATTCCCTTGTACAGGTTTAATTTTTAAACTGTATCTAAATGCATGTATGTGGCCAAAGATCACCTAAAGTGTCATGCGCATGGGAAGCAGATGTATCTGTCATCATTTAGCCTGATAGCAAACCTACCTTTAATGGCCCCCCTCCCACCCCCTTATGGTAAAGCTTATAAAATAGTGCCACAGTGTAATCTATCAAAATATGACCGATACCTTTCAGGGTAAGAATGTGTATACATCATTTCCCTGTGTTGTTGGGCAAACTCGTAATTGAAATGGAATGCCTTTGCCAAATTTTTTGTGAGTACATCACGATAAAGCCAAATTCATTTCTAAAAATTATAGTTATAAAAATAAGATATCAATTGAAATAAATAGAGAATAATTAATTATCTTAAAAAAATACAATTTTGGAGAAATTACAATTTTAACTAAGAAGGCTAACTTTTTCGAAAAAAATTAATATGCTCCGCCTCTTACTTCGTGTTCTGGCTATCCACATTTTTACATTAATGGAATAGGGATTATGAATATGTAAATAATGAAAATGTACCAACATTTTCTTGGATGAATAGTAGGAAGCTACACTACACCCTGCTAGAATTTGATTAAAACGCCCCCGTCCTGAGCAAACGAGATGAAACTGATGCCTTAGTCGGTATGCCCACCATTGAAGTTATGTAGAAGATAGTCCTGTCTTTAGAAGTGAGCACTATACCCATTGTAATAATATTGCATGTAAGTATAGGATAGGTTGAACAAGCTCTGCAGAAAGAGATGATCTATCAGTTAAGACCAGTAAATCCTTTTTCATATGGGAAGATCCAACACTTTACTTGTTCTGCTCAATTTGAGTTGGGCATAAGGCGTTTTGTCTGCATATGACTTTAGAAAGAAAATCCATATAATAAGTATACATTTAATTCAGGTGCTAGTAAGCTACCTTAAAGGGCTAAGATTTGAAGCTATACTATCATACTACAGTATACCTACTAATTACATGATCTATTTATAATATGAGCAAACCTATAAACCTTTTTGTTAAACTATTTTTTAAATTTTATTATTCGTGTCCAGTAATAGTTGTTTTTTTGAAATAATACGTGTTTCTGTTCCGCAAGATAAATCATAGGGACATATATGTTAAAACTCTTTATTTATTACATATGTTATAATTAGACGCGGATTAACATTCTGCCAATACACTATTTATTTTTGTATGTTTTACCCGTTTGGGTTACACGACTATGTACTAATTACACTAATGGGTGTAAGAATAGGAAGGCTTAATTGAGAGAAAACGCACTCGCATTTGTGTGAAGGGCGAGTAGAAAAAATTTAGGAAAAATCACTCTCAGTGCACCCGACCGGGAATATACTATTATTGTAAATGTGACGATTAAATATATTAAATGTAATTAGACTTAAAGCATATTTTTAAAATGTAGCTGCTACCCAAATAACTTACATTACTTACTTACATTCTAGCACAAAGAACTTGAAAGTTCACTGCGGAGTAAACAAAAATTAACTCCCTATATAGATAAAATAGAATAATATTTTATTTTCTCACAGCTTATACTGCTAACGCATACAAAGTTTTGATCATTGTTTAATTATTCTAAGGCTATCTAAAACTTTAATTTATTATTCTGTTTCTTGGATTGTCGCACTTTTTTATGGGGAGAAATAACGTCACCCTAATATTTAATTGATCGCTTCTTCCGTTTCCCTTTAGCTACCCTTACCCTTCTAGAGCTACCATGTTTGGAGAACTTGTGTATTTCAATCAGGTGATTTCCCCAGGGTGCTATATCCAGCAGGTGTCTTTCCGTAACGGTAATGTGTGGGGATAGAGAAAAGAAGAAAAGGTTTGCAAAGCATTCGTACACGGTTGGAAACGAAATTTTATAAGATACATTCTTAAAAGTGATAAAAGGCTGTGTGATGAGACAACTTTTATTAAAACATTCTTGGTTTGTTCATAATTTCTTAGTAATCAAAGCCTTGCATTTTGAAATCTTAACCCCTCGACAAATATTATCAAGTAATTTTCTTACAGAAGTAAATTATAATAATATTTTAACTTTATAATTTTAAGTCTTCATAGCCACTTTTTATAATATTTTTTAAATAATACTGTTGAAATTAATACATACATTTAATAAATCTATTTAGAATTAAAATTAATGATTTACAAATAAACAAAATAAGCTGAATGCTTCAATAAATTCTGACTATTTTAAATATTAGAAAAAAATAATTTTTCGGGGAAAGATCCATTTATAAAAATTAATCTACCGTCATAGTAAACCTATAATATTATAGTGCAACGTAGACTTATAATAATTATTTTGTTTATAACGTTATTTGTTTTAACATTTTGTAAGAGCTTCAAAAAGAAACACTATGTTTTACACGATTTAATTTCAATTCATGTAGTTGGATAAAACTTCAAAAACAAAGTTAAGTAGCCTGTGAGTGAATTTGCAATTATTTTATTGTGAAGCCATTTGTTTCTCATGATTAATAAAAAAATTCTAGTAAAATCATTATTGGCTACCCTCTCTAGCATTTTATGTTTATATGAAAATCTCAATTATTTATTGATATTTTAAAATTTTATTAGTAAAATCCTAATAAACTTTAATAAATACATTAAATATTTTTATAACATTGAAAATATTTAGGAAACTCCTCAACAATGTTTATTTTAGAATAAAAGTTTGTTTTTTAAAAAGCGTATAAATTGTTTCCAAATAAAAAAAGTTAAAAAAATATTTAATATTCACTTAAAGTCCGTTAATATATCCAGTTAAAATAAGAGTTTTTATTTACTCACTTTATTATTCAAGCAGGTAGAATGCCTATCAATATAAGTTCTCCACCTACAGTATAGGATCCCATTTGGCTTAAACGTTGGAGATTTCAATAAAAATATAGTAGAAACGTTATTTAAATAATAAGTTTAGATTTATTTCCACGACGTTTACACCTAAAAGGAGTCAAATGACGTTGATGCAATATAATTTTATTTTAACATTTTTTTTTCATTTATTTGAAGTTTTTTACATGCATTTTCTGAACCGACTGATTATATCCATAGATGACTTATAAACTAACTTAGATCCAGAACAGACCCAACAACCAATCCTCAGCCATTAATTCATTCCTGTGAAAGGGGGAAGCTCACATTTCACCAGTGATAAATTTTTCGGCCATTTCAGAAATCGAATCTGGGACCCTTTGCATAGTAGACAGACACGCTACCGACTGAGACACGGTGTAACAATTTTACTACAAAAATTTAAAGCAAGTAAAATTAATAAAAGGTGATTGTATTGGTTTGAAAACTTAATTACGTGCGTTGATTTTTGTTTAAGAATGGAATTGAAGTTACTTAGCTTCAGTAGTAAAGTGAAAGGGTATAGAAAGTAGCTAGCTACACCTCAGATCGCAAACCAAGCCCCTCTTTTTTGCAAAGTGGGCTTGTCCCCTCTTGGTCCTCTACCTTAGTGCTAGGCCCTCCCCTGCCCACACCCAAACCCGGAAGTTGTAAATCAGCGCCCCTTGAGAGTAGACAAGATGGTGGAGGGCTGTAGGTTACACCCCACCGACCACATATCTTATCACTAACATGGTCGGGGAGGAGATGAAATATGGAATATTTATACTGGAATAGAGTAAATTATGGATGAATGGGGTAAGTGAATTTTTTTTAAGAACTTTTCCTCCCTTCTTCTGTTATAGCAAAATGTTAAAAAGGAGTGAAACTTTTGTTGTCCTCATATGTAATAAAAAAAATATTTGTGATCTGCGCTTGGAGCTTAAAATAAATTAATTTAATAAGTCTTTAGTTTTTCTGGAGAAACTAAACTGTTCTTATTTACAGTACTTTTTATAAAGCAAACATTTACGTAAACTTCATATTACAAACAATTAGGTATATTCCCATTAAAATAATAGATATGAGTTGGATAGAACATAAGATAAAATGTATCCATGCTCTTGTAAAGTATTTGTGAGAAGCAATTTTGAGAAATATAGCACCTGCTGGGTTTAGAACCCCTATTTCTTCCTCACCAAAAACCATATCAAACTAGGTTGAAACGTGTAACATTAGTAAAACGACGCGAGTTTTTATTACATTTATTTCACAACCTTCATTTCTATGTTATTTCGAAGGTAATGTGCATCGCTTCCCAAATAAAGCTTGTTTAGGTACATCCCATCCTAGATAATGTTTATTTTGAAATTTATTAATTCGCTTTCTAAACAAAGCTTAATTTTTATTTAGTAATTCACCTGCAAATAGTTTTTTATTTTAAGCAAATCAAGATTAAAGTTTTTGATTAAATTAATCAGTTGTGAAAAAATTAAATGGTTTATTTCTATAATTATTAGCATCGTCACCGAAAATGTAATTTGTCGAAAATTTAATTTGGGTCCCTTCAATTCAAGACAGATGTTTTACCACTATATAAAATCCCTAAGGCTATGCGAAACAACAGAATAAAACATTCAGAAGCTTTCCCAAAATTTTGAATATTTAATTAGAAAGTTGTTTACGTAGCGTAATTAATTTCAGACCTCTGTTTTTGTTTGAAATGCCAACAAACACAGGTGAATACTCTCCTTTAGAAATGGTCAAAACGTTCACCTAATGTAATAATAAATTTGACAACATTGTTAGTCAAACATTAATAAATTTATTTCGCTCAACTTTTAAATAAGCATAAAACATATTGAAATAATGTTTAAAAATAAATGTATATCATTGCGAAGATTTTTAAATATCTCTCTCTCTCTCTCTCTCTCTATATATATATATATATATATATATATATATATATATATATATATGCATGTATGTGTTATTGGAATCAAACATTGCAGTATATTTAACAACTTAAACTCTGCAACAAAGATGGGGAAATAAACTACTTTGTATTTGATTCAGTGGTGAAAAGATATTGTATGTGCAGGCCTTTGGGTCAGCAATGTAATGGGTAAAATTCATAAAATTAACTAAGTAACTACACTAGAACCATGTTATTCAGAACTATTTGGGATCAAAGCTTGTTTGGATTAAGCGGGAGAATACAGAGCTACAGTATTTTCANGAGAAAAGTGACTTCAAAGGGGTGAAAAAAGGGGGTTGAACGTTTAAAAAAATTCACTGCTTTATCTTTTGAACCAGGAGAAATAAGATCATTGAAATTTTAAAAAGAGTTCCTATCTATAATCGGGTGAGACATTTTTGAGGGTTTTTAAAATGTCATTCTCTAAGAGGGTGGAGAGGGTTAGAAGGGTGTGAAACTCACGGGGTCAATCATCACCATATTTTTACTCAATCCCTGGGAATGGAAATAAGATTACTTTAAAATAAAAATTGACCTTTAAGAAAGCTTTTTAATATATCAATCAATACTTGCATCCAACAAAGCAAAACTAATCATATTCTTGCTAAAAAAAACCTGTTATTATTATTATTATTATTATTATCACCGCGTCTTACTACCCGTTCGGGTTATACGCACTTACGATAATGTGTAATGGTAGGGTGATTGTGAGATGAAATGGAGGACCTACAGCTTAACGTGGAATCCGAACCACGGTGGAGGCCTGGCATTCCTCACATTTACAAGTTGTGATTAATACACGTCTTGTCAGAGGTGATGGAAGGGTTTGGTAAAAAAAAAAAACCTGTTTAATATTAAGAGAGTGTATTGTGATAGTGAACATTTTCGTCTTCCATTTTATCATGAATCATTACGTTTTACGTGTTTCCGAGCCCAAAAAGTGGATTTTACTAATCTTTATGTCCTTATGTATGTCTTGTATGTCTGTATGTCCCAGTGCACAGATCTGAACGATTTTGATGGATTGACTTCAAACTTAATATCTAGGTATTATAAGGCCAAAACTCAGGGATTTTTTTGATTTTGATCCTATTACTCGAATTAAGGGTAATTTACCGATGAGTGATTAATATTTTTGAACTCCAAACTTTTCAAAAAATATCTCTCCAATTTTGTTTAAAACTGGTCTCTAGGAAATATTTTACCTTACAAATAGCACTGTATACTTGTATTTTAGGTAAAAATTCGTATAAAAGTTAGTTTACTGATGATTGACTTACAAGAATTCAAAATATTTATAAAACCACTCAAATTATTTTGTTTAAAAAGTGTTTTCGAGGAATATTTGACATGACAAGCAAAACTTTGGAAGTGACGGCCCCTAAGGAATCTTAAGATTTTCCATCCCCACACCCACCTCTCCCCTCTCTATCTTACGTAATTGTTTACAATTTGGTAGATAATATTATTTTAATCGCTTGGTTAATTTTATACGTAAGTATTAGTAACAAAGCGAGTGATATGGAATTTTAGAATACCCTAATTGCAATAGAATTAGGTTTAACACATCATAAGTAAATTAAATATAAGTGAAAGTTTACAATTAATAAGTTATATATCTCTATTTTTGTTAAAGCCCTATTTTAAATGATTTTATTTACTTTATATTAAATTTATCTATAAAACAATGTGAAAACCAAAATTTCCAAATGAAAAATCCAACATGTTGTGTAAAACAAGGTTTAATTATATGCTTGATTACAATCACAGTCAATGTTTAAAAGCCATTGAAACATTTTCGAATAAACTTGTAAAATAAGCCTGCACTTCAAAAAAGATTTTTGCTTACTGAAAGTTTATTAATATAATAAATAACCTGTTTTTCACGGGTTTAGGAGCCAGTCTATCGTTTACTGAATAAATTATAATGATTAAGTCCCGTGAATATATTCTCAATTAATAGTACGGGTGCACATGTCTTCGCTATCAATATCACTCGCTCCCATCCAGGGCTGCCCTGAGCAGATGTGGAAAAACGTCAATTGCGGGGCAGCAGGCAAGTCTAACACGAGAATGACACCTTAGACCATTCGATCACTTAAGCTGGTAGGATCAGACTGACGTGTTTGTCAGCGTTCCCACTATGAGCGCTAGTGCGTTCTAGTGGTCACACTTAGTTCTGACATGTTATTAGAACCCTAGGGAGGAAAGAAAATGTAAGAAGTATATTTGGTAAATGGGGGATAGCTCTCTCAGTAGATAAAATAGGAGTAAGGTCAAAGGTTCAAGTACCTTTTTTTATGAGACGTTCTAAATATATTTTAGCAGTTGTCTCAAAACATAATCTCATGTAGTAATTAATTACTTTTAATCCAATAAACCAATGAATAAGTGTAGGCCCTTTGTATTTTCTGAGTGTGTTTTTTTTTTACTCCACCTCTTACCACTAGCTTGAACTATACACTAAAGGTAAAGTTTAGAGGTAATATATCTGCATTTTCGTGTAAGGAGAAGGGGAAACCTTTAGGAAAAACTACCCTCAGTCAACCAGGTCAAGATTCCAACCGTGGACCCCCAATCACCGCCATTTCAAACCAGTTGAGCCTGACATATAGGCCACGTGCGCACCAAAATGGTTAAAATATTAAAAACATAATCATTTTATTAACCTCAAGATGAAAGATACTATTTTACGTGACCACGATAGGGTGTGTGTGTGTGTGTGTGTGTGGTGGCGGTGCGTGACGACGCTCAGGATGGCGGGGATTAATACGGCAATATTCCGGGAGGACCCCCTGCCTCCTACTTGCCCCCTCCTCCACCCTAACGCCCCCCTCCCCCACCCTAACGTCCCCCCTCTCCCCCGCACGAGGCACGTGATAATCTACACACCGAAACACACGTTTCCTTTACCTCGCCCATTATTACCTGCCCTAGCTCGCTAGGAGAGACGAGTATAGTAACATCCTTCACATCCCCTCCGCGGGGGGATTGGACGCACGGTCGGTATGCCT
>CABFWO010000995.1:60435-105062 GCA_902155825.1 Timema genevievae
TTCCTAGGAAGAGTTAACTATGCCTGCTGTGGTTTAGTAAAAGTTGATTCCGCGATGTTGCTCTCCACATGCGACTTCGCGCGCACATCTTTGTTTTGAATATCCCAGCTCTATTTGTTTAGAATATCCCAGCTCTATTTGTTTACTGTTGTTTTCTAAGTTAGGTTAGGTTAGGTTAGGTTAGGTTAGGTTAGGTTTGTTTGGTTTAGGTTAGGTCAGGTTAGCTCTGCAACTCAAAGTGTCACAAATCTTTACCTTGCTGTAATAAATAATAAATATTTATATCTCTCTTTGTATCATAAAGTTTTTGCTTTTTTATTTGTTTTTTATTAGGTAGTAGACCATTTCCTTGCAAAAAGTCAACTTTTAATAACTCAAGGTTGTAAGAGTATACTTTCCCTAGGTACGGTCAACTCTGACTAGTAAATGTTGATCGAAATTCATCACTTTTCGCTTTTAATCAACTTTTACTAAAAAGACCAGTAAGAGTCGACTCGGCCTAGGTAAAGTCAACTCTTACTGGAGATTCTACTTTTCCTGTAACATATACACCACAATTGTTTAGTTAGTAAGCCTTGGCGTTTTCGTGTTGGACATCGATGTCTCATTCCAACTTAGTTCTATAAAAGTTACACCCTGTATTTCATCTAAGGGGGAAACTAGATGGGGAGTCTTTACCCTTCCACCCTTGCTAGCACATAATTATCACAAATAATGTCAATAATAACTTTAAACCATGCAGTATAGCTATAGCCCACATACGGCGAGATCGTATCTTAGTGACCGAATGTTCTTGATTGCAAACATTGCCTGAAAGTCTCTAGTGTCGATCTATTCAAAATGATTAGTACATGTGCTTAGTAATGCTATGACCTTTTCTGTGGTTTAGTGGCCCGAGTTCATGACTGCAGGTCCAAAGTTCCCGGGATCGATACCCGGTGCTTCCAGGTTTTTTTACATCCTATAAGTGACCTGGAACGGGGTCAACTCAGCCTCGTTAAGACAAATGAGGAGATACTTGAATGAAAAAATAGCAGCTCTGGTCTAGAAGACTGAGATTAACGCCCGGTGGGTTTGTTGTGCTAGCCACATGACACCATCTATCCACAAATGTTGGCACTATCTTCGAAAAACATGTGGCAGCCCCTCGGTCGGTATAGCTTTCAGTCTGACATCACGCTATCGTTTATTAATACTATATTATAAATAAAAAGCGCTATCAAACGATGTTGCCAATGTTGGCAATAAAGAACCTTTTGCTGTCACTTACCACACTCCTACCGTATGTAGACCCTATAATATATGGCATTCAAGATATATTGAATGTATATGTTAAATTTAAGGATCAGGTGTGTGACACTATATTCTAAAGGTACACCATCACACACATTAAGAGCCCCCCCCCCCCTTATACTTTACAATTAATTTAAAATATAGACATTTTAGTTTCTATACATTCTTTGTCACCCCAACCCCAAATAAATACATGTCTTGGCTCACCGCTGAAAACTTTAAAAAAATTCCGTTGTATTAATTTACCACCTTGTGAAAGAGAACAAATCCAGTTTCACAGTGATAGATTTCAACCTTGATCTGCAATCGAACCCGGGAATGCGTATAAGTTTATGAGATTTTAGATAATTTACTCAAAATCTTTCTTTCTTCTGTCATTCAGAAAATTAATGTGTAGTCCCTTTTCATATCAAACTCATTCTTTCAATTTAATTTAACATTTTAGCGTTGTACCGTTACCTTATTATATATAAACACTAGCTGTTTAAACCGTTCAGGTCAATTTTCAAATTTTAAGACTTATTTGTTTATCTGGAGTTGTCCTACCTCCCTGCCATGTTTAGATTTTCCATACTAAAAAAAAGTATTGCTAGCTCCGTGATCTAAGGACTTAGTCTCTCAATGTACTCGGTCACCGTTGACGAGGAGATCAGGATCGAATCCAAGTCAAGTTTATTGGTGTGATTTTCTAAATATCCTCCTATGATAGCCTATCGTCAAATAGTCTACGAGTAGCCATTATGTTATATTTTCAGAAGAATTGAGACCTAAATGTACTAAAGAATGTTTTAACCTAAGTAGCACTACCCAAGAAAACACGTAGGTATTCTACTTTTATGAGTTTTCCTACCCCCATTCATGTTTAGAGCTCGTTTGGTGGTTTCCAATTTGAAATTTATCAAGCATCAAAAGACTAGTTGCTAGTTTATTATAATCAACGACTTGATCAGAGAAGTAATTTATATTACGAGTAACAGTACAATAATTATTACTGAGAGCGTGTGCTAATTTTTTTTAACATTGATTAGTTAATTTAGTGGTGGGGGGTTTACTATTTTCCCAATTCTATACCCCTTTGTGGTGAAATACGGGAAATATTTCCACATCATGGCTTTTCATCTTCTCTTCAAGTTGCATTTCTTTAAATTTACATCCAACCATCATGTTATCTTCGATTGTATGAAGTAAGCAAATAACCAAATCATTGGCTTAAGGGGTGGGTGTAAGGTAACTTCGGTTAAGGTCCATATTTTCGAAACTTATTTACCAAAAATTTTTATTTTTGACATATATAAAATATTGTTTTAGTATATATGTTTGGTTTAATTTTCTGCACGTAATAATCTAAACGGTATTTGAATATCTGTATGAGCATGAACAAAAACATTTATATGTAAATAAAATGCCATGTTAAAAATAAGCGATGCTGATAAATATTTAATAAATCTATAGAAATGAGACGAATTGATTTAAGGAATAATTTATTGTTTTTGAATCATTTTTATTACTATCAGAATTGTAGAAATACCTTAGCTCATATTCACTTCCACCTTACCTTAAATCGTGATATTAAAATAAATCAATATTGTTTTATATTTTAATAATTTATGAGGTTTTGGAATGAATAAATTAATTTAAAATATATAATTAGTTCCAGACAAATCGAAATACTCTAATATTAAATTCAATAGAACTGTCGTGTGTTCATTATTTATAGTATAAATATGAGAGTGTATGCCACAGAACTAAGTATCATTATTAGAATAACTTCGGTCAGGAAAATAACTTTAAAAAAAGGGATCATAATCAGAATAAGGAAATGAGACAATTGTACAGCCAGCCTTTCTAAAAGATAACCGAATGTGATACTGTAACGTGTATGATGAATTAGTATATATCCACTGAACACGCCAGCTTTGATCACGTGTTTTCGTTTTACCAATTTCAGTTGTATTTTTGTTTTGTTTTGGATTTACAGTCACGACAGAGTTAACTCCATCTTTGTATTCCGTGCTGTTGGTGAATTTTCTCTGCCAGCTTACGTGAACGCAAAGCAAACACGAAAACTCAACACAAAAGGGGAGAATATTTTTTTATTGGGTTTTAAAATACATGTGGAAGTATTTTCATAGGCAACATTTAAATTTTCATTTTAACTTTAAGTTGTACACATCACCTAAATGATGGCACTTTAACATATCGATAATTTTGAATTTTGGATAAAAAAATTAGGGTAAATAAGTTCTAATAATTTATGCTTTATTTGGTGCCGGTTATTGTGAAAAAAAATTAATTTATTCATTTCTCACCGCATTTCACTACTTATTCATATTTACATATATATATCAGGAAGGCAGAATTTAGAAGAGGTATACCCTACCCACATTTTCGTAGAGGGAAAGTGGGAAACCATTTGAGAAAAAAACACCTTTAATACATTTACCAGAATAACACTCAAGGTGGACCAATCCGGAGTTTCGAGACATGACCTATGCTTCAACTGTGATCAAGCTATAAAATATTAAACTGTTTTTTAAAAAAGAATGTTTAAGTAGAACGAACATTGGGAAAAACGCTTTTTACCAACATCCAAAAAGCTATCTCAGCTTGTTGTTTAACCGACCCAACTTTTCTGAAGGGAAGTCGATGCAAGTCGCGTTTAACGGAAGTATAATATATTCAGTGTGAAATTTCCTCACTTATTCCACCAACCTCGACTTGTAACACTGTAGACGTCAATTTCAGCATCCCCGTCCTCTGACGTAGGTGATCCCCAGTGGACATTCAGATAAGTGGATTACTATGTAGCTTCCCTACACCAACTCACAAACCTTTCTTTTTTAGAAGGTATGGGATTACAAACGAGTTGGGCCTATTCGACGAATTTAAAAATGACTTATTTTTACTCTAGTAAAATAATTTAATTCTCTTCTCTTAAAAAATATTAAGCTAATTTTTACTTATTTTATTGAAAGAAAATTATGTACTTCATATTTGAGTTTGAAAGGGGGCTTTTATGTTGTTTATTTTTAGTCACCACGTATTAATCTACTCATCAGGGTTATCTGAATTTTTAATTAGTTAAATAGGGTAACGATAAGGAAGGTAGTGTTTAGAGGAAATGTACGCTCATATTTATAGAGAGATAGGGAAAAATCATGTAGGGGAAAAATACCTTCAATATTCTCGGTTGGGATTAGAATCTCAATCTCATTAATCATCAGTAAAACCAGATGAACTACCTAAAATCTAGGCCACGTACCAACCGATGTGGGTGGTTACATACCTTAGTTATTATGAGTAACCACCTAAAATCATTCCCCGACCTAAGAAACTGAAGACTTACAACGCTTTTCAATTGTCACCCTACCCCGAACTTGAGGCGCTTGCTTCGCAGATACAACTTAGCGATATATGACGCTACCACTCACATAAATATCCAGTGATTTGAATGCTTACCATTTTTAGAAAGATAGGACCAACAGTGTTTATTTTAGTTAAAAATATGTTATCTACAATAGTTAGGTACGTATATGACGATTGCAGTGCAGCACATACATAATCGAGAAGTGAGTTGCGATGATTTTCGAGTTACGACAGTGGTCTGGAACCTAGCCTGTCGTAATTTAAGGGTATGCCTGTATTTTAAACCAGTATTGAAAGAGGGCTGAATTTCAAAGTACATTATGTCTTTCATTATCAGCACATGATTTAGATATAAAAAGAGCTTAAACAATAAGTAAAGTACTTCAGATCTATCCCAAACGTCTGGATATTACTAATTAAATAGCAGGATGAATCCTTCTAAATAATAGTAAATAAATTCACCAGCATTATCTGAAATTTAAAACGGATATAATTGTACCAAATCTACAATTTAAATACCAATAGGAGTGTACTACATCTTGAAGCAATATTCATATATTAGCCGAGGAGAAATAGATCCCTTAGAATTATAAATAACACTTTGCTCTTCAGATCAAGAGTGAAAAGGAGAGAAGTGAAGAGATGTTATGACGTACTTCAGTTTAACTTGACTTGTATTGACTGCGCAAAAGTAGTGCCGATTAAACATTCAGTCAAGATAACTTTTGGAGAAAAAAAAAAGTTCGATTTTCTTGGTAGACATTATATAAATATAGTTTAATATTTCATAACCTGAACACAGTTAATATGTAGGTCATGATTCAAAGACCTGGCTACTACACTTGCGATTTTTACTTTGGCTTTCCTATCCTTGGCCCATGCAAATGCGGGTGCATTTGAAATGAACTACCATATTTTTCCATACCACTTTAGAGCCTATTTCAACCCATGGATAGTTACTAATAATAGATAAATGTACTCACTGTATATTTTTACAAACTATATTTCTATTCATAGACATTAATATATTTTCAGCAATTTTTTCAAATCTTTTACGTATAGTTTTCTACCATTTGACCTAAAAGTCAAATCAGAATTAAAAAAAACCAACCTCCATCAACATTTAAAGTAGTGTGATTCCAAAATAAAAGTGAGCTATGTATTTTTTTTATCTTGACTTAATTTTATATAAAATATTGAATTATGTTTAAGTAATCAGTCAATTAGTTTTAAATATATGTCAATTCCATATACATCTTACCACTTTTATAAAAAAAATATATTGAGAAAAGCAAGCTACCCCGAGTCAAAATGTTTAACTCCCTGGTATTTCTTGACTGCCTATACATAATAATTACGATTTAAAATAATTTTACAATCATATTAAAACCTACCATGAAATATTTCAAAAATACTACCCTTCTAATGTCTAATATTCTTACTAAATCAAATTGTTAGGCGTTAAGCTAGATTTATCTAAATTTATAACTATTCTAAAAGTAGAACTTCTAAAAATAAATACGTTTTAAATTGTAATTGAATCTAAGAAAATTTGACATAAGTTAATCACAAATTTTAAAAGAAATTTGACATAGGTGCATATTGCTCTTTGGAAATAATTTAAATAACCCTATTCATTTGATGTAGTCAATCATACAAAAGCCAAAGGTGCTCAAAGAGTTAAAAACATGACAATGTGGCAAGATTACATCTCAACTCAACTTTAACAAAGCCTCATCTCACTTGACCAAAGTCGAATATAGGGTTATTTTATTTTGCTAACATTCTCCAAAGTACTTTCTTTGAAATAGGTCTAAAATAAATAAATACTCATTATTAGTAGGTATGTTCTAAATTGAGGTTAAAAGTAATATAGAGTTTATCTATGGTGGAAATGTAGGTCAGTGACAGCAAACAGAAAGTTATTTATTGAAAACATTGTCGAAAGTGTTATTAGAACCTTTTGATAACACTCTTTATTGATAGTATATTGTTACTAAGCAAATGATCAATATTTACGAATAGGTTGACGTTAGGGACTTTCAGCCAATGTTTGCAATAAAGAACCTACTGCTAGCTATCATTTACATACAATCCCCCCATAGATAGGGTGTATAATAAACCACGGTTTTTAGAAATAATGGTATTCAAACATATTACAAATATTTTATTTTTAATATTAATCTTTAAAAAAACATAATTGATCTAAATCTAGATCTCACTCGAAATTGAAATTAAAATTTATATAAATGGACATGCATATAGCCTATATCTTAAATCAATTTTCACTCACTTCACATGCGAGGAAGTAAAGTAAAATAATTCATGGTTTCTTTTACTATATATATATTTTTTCAAAGTATGTATTTTAGAGAAAATACTTGCTATAATAATAAATGACCAAACAATATCAAGCAACTATTATTGTGCCACTAAACAAATATATTAAATTTATCAAGTGTGGTCGAAATAATAAAAACATAGCTCAGTTATGTTGAGGATGGTAGTTTTAAATCAGAAATAATTATGTTTAGTTTAAAATATAAAACATGTTACCATGTAGGTTATCGTAACAATTTTTAGTTTGATTATTTATATTTAATCTTGTTAGATAATTTGTATACAATTTTGTAAGTAGCAAAAACAAGGAAAAAGTTGTCTTTAATTTGGTTTGTTTATAATAATATGTATACAATAATAATATTGGTTTGTTTACTAAATTAATGTAGTAATTTAATCATAGAATTTGTGTAGATTTTTATCCGAGAAAGAAAAAAGATTGGAGGTGAACCTGGTTTACTTAAAAAGTACCCACAAAGTTGAGAAGAAAAAAAAACAAAGAGAAGAGCAGCAATTACAGAGCATTTATTACGGGCAAAAACTGAAAACTTTAAATATAACAAGAACAGTAAAAGTTTCGTATTAAATGTCACTTAATTTCCCCTTTCTTTGCATTCATCAAAGCCAATGGAAGTATATGTATTTTTAAACTTACTACGATATAAAGTTTTGTATTACTCTTTTTTACTACGACTCATTATATAAAACCACATCATTAAAATTTGGGTAAAATCTTACTTTCTAAATCTCACTCTTTAACAGGGTGGTATGAATCAATGCCCCAATAATAGCCCTTCTTCTCATACTGAAAAGGGCTTAGGGCAAATATTCAAGAAACTAATTACTTACTTCTTTTCCTATCTTCTTAGAAGATTCCCTTACCCTCCCCCCACTCTTATATCCCCCTATTTCAAAATGAACGTTTTTTGCAAGAGACAATAGGACGAAAATTTAAAAGTTCACCTTAATTTTTACTTCCCAAGCTTTCCAAATATTTTTTATATATTTTTTTTTCCCCTTACCCTACTCAAATCTTTCTATACAAGATAATTAAAAATGTAACATAAAAGTTAGCTCCCATTTATTAAAATATCTTTCATCAGTTAAGATGACAGAAAAGTTGGGTTACCTAATGAGTTTGTCTTGTTTTCATCTACACATAGATTTAACTTTGTTTAAAAACCTCAACTTAATACAGAACCTTTAGCATTAAAATTCAACAAGGTTCTTAAGAAAACATTTTCTTGATGACTGACGTATTATTTAGCTGAAAAGTATATATAAATAATTCACACACAATTTATATAATGGCTCACAAACTTGAAGCTACCTTCTAATGCTACACAATTTTAAAGCACTTTTTTTTGTGTGTGAATTTGAACTTAGAATAAACTTGTAAGTTAAGCGTAAACAATATTGATTTTAATTTATCTTACATATTAAGTGGCAAATTTTGAGAATAAAAGAAAATAAAGTATCAGATAGTTTCGATCCTCCAAGTCAATTAATTGGTTTTAAATGACAGCTTGAAAATGAAAATAAAAACAGTAGAATCCTAAGTATAATGTAATCAATGTTGGCCAACATTAGATATGTTTGAATTCTCTAAACTGATCTTCCAACCCAAATCAGTGTATAGCTAGATATTACTGATCGAACAATAGGATGAATTCGTATAAATATAGTAATAAATTAAAATATTAGTCTGCACCCCACAAAATCGAACCAAGAATTCTTGGAACCCATCCCTATTATTGTATCCATATTGGTATTACTAAAAAAAAATTAATGTTTGCATCTAGGTTATCTCTAGGAATAACATTATATATATAAAGTCTGTTCAGCGTAGGAATTGTTTTCTGAAAGGCCTTTTTCCCTACCAGAAAGCTATTATATAGTAGGATTTTGGTAGGAAAAAAGACCTCTCAGAAAGTAATTCCTATCGTGAATGGAGTATATATAATTTAATAAGCCCGTTTCCGGTTACAGACATTATGCGGAAAGGCTGAAAAGATTTTGATAAACGAGCCCTCACTTAGCTTAGGGGTCCAGGATGTCGGGAAAAATATAAGTTTTCAATGAAAATCTGATTTTTACAAATAAATTTCAGCTTTTCATTCTTTTATTAAGTCATCATGGAAACTCTGATTTGTGAATTTTTAAATAAAATATTTCTTTTTGTTAAATATAATAAAAAATGTTTCGCTTTGGTTAAAAATAATAACTCGATTTTTACTCGAGTGGTTTGGTGCGACAAATAGACGGGTTGTTTTGAAGTTCTCATCGTGACGTGAAGGAGAAAAATATACGCTTTGATTCAAATCAAACACCGAAAGCTAAATATCTATGTAAAATTGATAGTCTTTGACGAGTAAACTTTTAACTAGAAAGTCAAGTGAAGGAGTTCTTATATAAAACTTTTCCCCAAAAAAATATTTATAATAAATTTTAGTGCACTCAATCCACTGCCATCACTGCAACTATCTACTAGTTAATATATAATTAGGTAAAAGTATAAATAAGTGATTGGATCTACTAGTTAATATATAATTAGGTAAAAGTATTAGTAAGTGATTAATCTAGTCAATAAGGCCCATCTTATCTTAGTATTTGAAACCTTTAAAAATACTATCCTTAACTCATTATAATTCTCAAATATTCTCTTACTAAATAATATAGTAGAGCAAAAAATAATATAAACTTTAAATTAGGAAAGATTTTTTTACTATTGTTACTTAAAACATTAGATTGTATTGTATATTGTATAAGTTTTGCTGCCGAGACTATTTAAATTATAAGGATTTTATCATTTACAGTTATCCTTATTTAGTTTTAATGTCAATTTTATTAAACCTATTTTTTTAATTATAGTACAATCTTAATATAATTTTTGGTAAATAATGTTTATATAAAGCTTTTTAAGATAATTATTTTAATAACAGGCTTATTATTTTAAAAATAAATTCTATACTATTTTGTGTATATCATTTTAAGTAAATGTAAGCAAAAATCTTTAAGTTGCGAGTGAGAGTGACACGAGAAAATGTGTTTTCACAGTTTTAATAGCCAAATATTGTGTTAAGACGCGGTGCAAAATAATAATAATAATAGCCATTTTTTTTGGGCAAAATTAAATAAAAAATTCCTCAGTAGAAATATTTTCCATTTTCAAATTTTCTTCACATAGTGATCTCGACAGTTCTTTAATATCCGTCAAGGGTGTTCTTAAATTTAATGACAACTTTTTATCGTCATTTAAAAAGTTTCTCATCTAATGCCACTATGCTAAGGGCAGATATTCAACAAATGTTAAGGTCACCATGGGAAGAGAACTAAACTTTTTCTACTGAAGAAATATTTGATTTATTTTGACCAAAAAAAGGTTTTGATATAAAACTGCAAAAACACAGAAATTTTCCCTCACGTTACCCACATCCCCATCTTAAGCTTCCACAATTGTATCGTAGTTTAAAACTAACAAAATGACTCCTCATATCAGGCTTAAGTGTGTTGAACTAGCGACCTATTCACATATGTACACCACCTTGCGCCTCGCTATGTTGGGAGATAGTAATTATGGTTGGCGCGTGGCTGTAATCTCAATTCAGTTTAGGTAATTAATACAATCAATCCCAACTGCTATGTGAGACGTGCACGTAATAATTATTACGGTGTTCAAGAGACGTTCGGACTTAACCGTATCTCCTCTTCTACAATTGATTGAAATTTGAACACCTAAAGCATATAGCATTGATTAATCAAATCGCTTTACTTTTTATTTCCATTTGGTACACTTTATATTGAAGAATAATTTGAAAACTACAATTTGAGCTTACAGTTTAATTTTATCAACCATAAGTTTATCCAATTACATATATCATTTTTAAGCTTTAGAGCATTAAATAAATTCTTATGCAATCTAGATATAAATTTGCCTACAAAAGATTCCTTCAAAACAATCGATTAAATTTCAAAATATAGTCTATACATCTTTAATGAATGCAAGAACAAGATCAGTAAGTTATTGACATCTTGCTTGCTTTCAAGGAATTTAAATCTAAGAATATACAAACAATAATCTTACCGGTTGTTCTCTATTGGTGTGAAACGAGGTTTCTTACCTTACATGGCCAAAACCAATTTAAGGTGTTCGAAAACAAGATTCTTAGGAAGATATTTGTTACAAAAAATTATGAGGCTACTGGGGAGTTGTGGAGTTTACATAATGGTGAGTCACATACCTGTACTCATCACAAGACATTGTTATCATAATCAATTTTTGTAGACGATGGTAGGCAGGACATGCAGCGCGAACGGGAGATTCTAGAACCTTGTTCAGGGTGCTGACTTGCAAACACAATGGGAAGAGACAATTAATAAGACCTAGAAGCAGATGGGAGGTTAACATTAGAATGGTCCCCCAAAAAGATAAGATGTAATGAGATGGACTGGATCTTGGGATAGGTTGCATACTTTTGTAAGTGCGGCAATTAACTCTAGAGTTCTTAATGCTAGAGAATAAGTATATAAGTCTATACATTCTTAACAAAAATAAATGTGTGAAATCTCAATCTATACAGATGAACACAGACAGAGCTGCTTAATAAAATTAGATGAATGTTTATTGGGCTCAGCCACGTTATTTTGCATGTAACGGGGGAATTTGCTTTTAATGATACGAGTTCGTGCATCCTACATATAAGGGTTTTCCAAAATTACACTTTAAGCTTATGGTCTAGTTCATGGTTATATATTAATTAGAAAATATATAGTTAGTTATATTAATTTGCTAGCGTGAGCTATTGTAGTGGCCGCCATATTGATTCATCAAAAGTTCATAACTTCATTCCTATTAATTTAATAATTCCGTACCCTGAAAAAGACGTTATCTTATCTTTTATGAATTTCGAAACGCAAGCTAAACGATAAAGAGGTTAAGCAAAGAACTATTAATGAAGTAAAAAGCCACGAAACTGGGCTATAGGTAGATCTGCTGCACAGCTACGAAACTGTTCAAATAAATTTGCAGCTTTAACTTAAAAGGCTAATCCTAATACATTAAATCTTATTATTTTGACTTATGTTCCCAAAAAGACTATATTTTGTTTAATTTAATGTTCGAATGAAGTTTATTTATTTTTCTGACTATTTTTTAACTTCAACACCATAGAGTATAAAAAATAAAAGCCTATATGTAAACTTTCAGTCCAGTCTAAAGTGTTGTAAGCTTCCTAAACATCAAAATATTACTGGTGCTTGAAACTTGGGTGGTTAATCTTGTAAATCATTAATATGGGCATTATGAAAAAGAATCAATAAGGCAGTTGGTATCATTTAAAAATCTTAGTTAACGATTATTTTTTAAATTCAAATGAAACCAAATAAAGATAAGTTGATTGTAATTTTCTATTTAGAAAATACCTTTTCATTCCTTTACAATGGATCATTAGTTACTCTATAGTCAATAAAATAGAATATTCCATTAGAAAGTATTTTACTTGATAATTTGTGTACTTAGCTCTGTCTGTAGTCTTATAATCACGTCATATTTCACAATTAACTCTCTCACAAATACCTCACAAGAGGTTCTGTTAAAAGCACAGTAGCTCATTTAACGTATATCTCAATACTTAGGTGGAAATTACACCAAGGATGTCCAGGGATGTCTAATACGCAGTTTAACATCCCCATAGATCCAAGCAGAAGGTAGCACTTCCCAAGGCGTCAGTATCCCGAAAGACCTGGTTTCCAGTGACTGAAGGGTCAAAGTTTAAATGCATGCCGAGTACTTTAGGGGTGGTTTTACACATATGGCGCATCAGTGTGGTTTTCCCTTTCTCTTTACACTACTAAGCAGGAGTACATCCACCCTTTAAACTACTTAAATCAAGAATCAAATAGCCAAAGCTATTATGTTTGTTATAGTGAGGATTTACTCGCATCTAGATATCATATTCTGAAAATTTAAATATGACACCTGGACACGGGAGTCGAACCGGAAACCTTTGGCTTAGTACGTACGTAGTACGTAAGTACTACGTAGTAAGTACTTGGCTTACTAAGTCAAAGGTCCTGGTTTCAATTCCCGCGTTCAGGTGTCATTTTTAAATTTTCAGGATAGTTAAATCAAGCTTATTCGTTAAAATAAATATGGTGTTAGTAGTGTGAAGTTTATATTAACAAAAAAAAAGGGCTATATAGATTAATAGGCACATAGCACATCTCCAGCCAGATATTGTATTTATCAAGAGTTAAAAACACGACAAAAGCCAAATTAATATATATCTAATAGATCTAGCGAATAAGGACTCAGGTAGGTAAGAAAACATACATATAATATAATTACTTTAGCTCAATAGATATTATTAGCTACTAATTAATTATTAGGGTCTAATAATTAGTTATTAATTAATATTTGATGTTTTTCACAGATCCCTGTAAATCCAAATATTATAAGAACATTTTTTGTAAGTGACTTAAAAAACTATATTTCTCCTCATTTAAATTGAACAGTGAATGAATGTATCAGAAATTTACCAAATTGGGCAGAATTTTTTTTACTACAAAACTCCCACGACATTCATAATAAATCCCCCATTTTTTCTAGACAACTTACATTTAAGTATAGAATGATTGAATTAAAATTTTCATTAAAATTTTTAATGTGGAGTCATGTAGATTATGTTTAAACCCGGTTGGTTGAAGCTTGATAAGGAATAATAAGTACTTGTTACTTAACCCAACGTATATATATATTTATAAATACCTACTTTTAAAGCTTGCATGGTCCCAAGCTCACAAACACTCCAGTTTTTTAGTTTTATTTTGAATTTTTTTCTCTTTTTTATATATAAATAGTAGGGTTTCCAGGGGCGTGACAGCCCTATCATATATTGAACCTATTATAGAATAGCGGTATTAAAATACACACAGCCCAAGTGGCCAAGCCATGGTTTTGACTCAGGTTTTAACACCCCTGTCATATACTTGTTAAAGCACTTATTGTTCAGAAGTAAATCTATATTTGCTGGATCCTCTGAAAGTTGAGGAGGAGGCTCCATTTCAAGTCTCCCGGAATCTGTTCCCTTCCACTGACGTATAAAGGACAACTCAGCCATCACTTCTTGATTGGTCCGATTGTCATGCTGATGAATAGCGTTTTATACCAGCAGCTTGTATGGTAGTGGTGGTGGTGGTGTATATACCAATACAAATCTCAATATGAAAAGGCAGAACGTCAGGGTGGATGGAATAAGAAAAGTAAGGGACGAAGAAGCCACCTTATATACTTGTCATTCAGATCTCATAAGTCATTTAAATTCCCAGGATGACAGTGGTATATATCCAAGCTGAGCCCCTTTAAGGGATGATGAGTGTAGGGAACGCAAGATAAAGTCAATGTTTTTCAGTTTTTATATAAAAAAAAAACCTTCTTTTTAGTCATGATGAAAAAAATTGCCCTAATACAAATAGATAGTTTAATTTTCTTCATACGGTGATATCAATAGTTGTAGAATAACTGTCATGAGCATTTGAGGCATTATATGAGAAACTTTTTCTATGAAGAGAAAAAGTTGTCATTAAATTTCAGGACACCTTTTACACATATTAAATAACTGTTGGTATCACCATTTTAAGAAAATTAAACTATGTTTTTACTGAGTAATTTTTTTATTTCTTTAGATCAAAAGAAATGTGTTTACATAAAAACTGTAAAAATTACTGCCCTTAACATATTATGTTCCCTAAGACTCCAACCTTAATAAGGGTAAATTTCCAAATAGATTAAATTCAACCATCAAGAGATACAAAAGTAAAGAAAGCCCGATAGATAAAGGGTATGGATGATACATAAAACTATTTTCTAGGCCTTTCCACGACAGGTTTATTATAATATTCTGTCCCGTGGTATATAATACTATTAGTGTACAAGGAAGGGTATAGCCTGAATGGGTAGTAAGACGCAGTGCTCTATTAGGAAATTGAATAATACTGTATATAGATACTAACAATTTTTTACAATCAAAATTGATGACATTTTACTGAAAAGTAATATTTGAGAGGTAATGATACTTTATTAAAAAAGTGACAACTACAGCCTCCAAGAATGTACAATTTCTAAAAGCATTTTTAGTAGCTTTTGTAACTGTCTTATACTTTTATACCTACTGTATTACTAACAAATAAAATGTATTTAAAGTTCATTTTTGATATAATTATTATACGTTACACCAACAAAAGATCTTTACAATGACGAGAAATGAGATTAGGTTTTTTTTTTGTATGTATAGAAAGAAAACTGAGGAGTGAAAATGTTGTGTTTCATTATTTTTTATATCTCTCTTTTAGTCAAAGTGTAGCTAGAAATATAAAGATAAACTTGAATAATAACCAAATAATTTTTGTTTATAAAAACAAACAGATTTGTGCCTAGCAATATTCTAAAATGATTACATTTTACAAACGTATTAGACTATAGGTACCAAAATGTCAGAATTTTTTTCAGTCAGGTTAACATTAAATTGTAATTTATTACTAAATATACCTGACATGGAAGTGAGATATATTGTGTTTGTTGTACTTATTTTCAATTTATTTTTAATTCTTTTCACTATTATGTTAAACTAATTAATGTTTCTGATGCTATACATTTACGGTAATATCTACCATATGTTTATTTAAATTACGTAAAAGCTATTGCATAAGTTGAGTTACAGTCCAATTTTCATAGAAAGATTATTTAAAAAAAAATTGCAATCCTGTTTTTTTGGTGCTCAACATTGATAATATTTTATTATATTATTAGTGTTGTTATATAGGTATTAATAATACATATAAAAAGAGACAGCTGCAGATAATCGGGTTTTACGTCATAAAAGTAACTATCAAGTAACTTTTCTATCAGATAGCTTACTTCCTATTTAAATTGAACTCTTAGCAGGGACTTGGGTTTGGTAGCTTATAAGGTTACATAGACCTGTGTTGCCCACGAGTTCTACCTTCCTTGCCCCAAAGAACAAACAATAAGGTTGTACGTGACGCCACAACAGTGATCCAAGGACCGCCCAAATACCGCGGAACAACCGCTCCATTTCCAACCCCTCCTCACCTATCGATTCCAATATCTGGCTCCCCAACAACTTCACTCTCTACTGATTGCCCTACTAGACGACTACGCTCAAATTGAATTCTACTTGGTCCTCTTTTTTTTTTCTTGTCCCGGTCTCGATGTAAAAAAAAAAAAANGGTTCAGCAAGAAAAACTACTGGTCACTAATACTAATTAGATATTTAATTATGATAGACCTATAAACGGGTTCTCTTGGCAATTTCTGAGTGATGTCTTTATTATTATTATTATTTTCTACAGCACTTAACGTCTTACTACCAGTTACGTCTATTCTAAAATTCACGCCTATGTATTTTGTATGAGGAAAATATCATTAACATGTTGTGCACTAGCATTTACATGAAAGGAGAGTGGGAAATATTTGATGAAAACAAACCTCCATACAACCAGTCATTATTCAAACATCAACTTTTCTGTTTTTAACAAATCAAACAAAGGAATGCCATGAGCATAGTGGCATTAGATGGGGAAAAAAAAAATTAAAACATGAGAAAAAGTTGTCATTTAATTCCAGGAAATGCTTGACAGATATTCAAGAACAGCTGTTGACATCATGCGAAGAAAATAAATTTATTTACTTTTACTGGAGCGATACTTTATTTATTTTGACCAAACAAATGTTTTACTATAAAAATTTCAAAAGCTTTGCCCTTTTCTCGCGTTTCTTACACTACCTCCTGAAAGGGAACCCCCTAATTTCATTGATTATACTTTTTTTTTTACCATACTAAGAATCAAACTCGGAAGATGTAGCTCAGTAGACAGATATGCAACCGAATGAGCTAGAGTGCCGTACTAATAAATCTTAAATTATTCACGTTATCATAGTTAATATATTTAATACAGTTAATAAATGACACTTGAACGTAGAAATTGGACCCAAAACTCTCATATTAGCACGCCAAGGCTCTATCACAGAGATATTCCTGGATTTGTCCTATGTTCAGACTCATTCATAACAAATATTTTAAGGCAAAGTCTGTGATGGACGTGTGAGGTCTTCTGCTACTTAGAAATATAATTGAATCACAGCCCACCGGTGACTCGGGATCAGCGTTTACTCTGCCGTTCATACAATAATTAATTGTATACTCCGTTTATCCTAAAAGGTAATAAGCTTGCCTTTCACGTTTCCACTATGGCTTAGCTTAAAAAAAAGATCCATTTTGTAGTTCATTAAAGAAAGACGGCTACATTTCAAGGTACACGGAATATACGTGTTTGTCGAATATACGTTTTATCGAAACTATCTTTGGTATGAATGACAGCCGTTCATTTAGGATATAGGTTTTCTCCTAGAGGCAAAATACTACTATAATTTTGTTTAATCAGTTCCAACCACACATGATAAAAGCTCAACAATGTTCCATTTTCAGTACATCACTAAACCATTTATTGTTAATAGCAGTGTAAGAAAAATTTCCCAAGACCCAACAATGAGAGAGAGAGTAAAGTAAAAAAAAATTAAAGAAGAGACTTGACAGGCTGAAAGATAAATGAAGAAGCAAGATGAACAACTTCGTGATGAGTCAATTAAATGACCCATAGCTTCTTCCGTAATTAGCGTGTTTTTCTCGTCAAATCTCAGTAACCACCCACAGCATAAAAAAAAAATTGTGGTATTTAACGTGCATTTTTGGAACCAACCAGTTTTATCAGCGCACAACTTACAGAATAACTTTTTCTATAACAGATACTTCATCTTGTCAACCGATCGTTTATTTATATTTTAAAAAGGGGGAACCCACCATCCACAGCCATTTTTAATAAAATTTCAGAATAATGAAGTTTGGAAACACGTAGCCTATGGTCCTGTAGTTTTAATATAATTTGTTAAAGGTACACTTGATGAGGTGTAAAGATTTTTTGACAGTAAGCTACAAACAGATAGTTTTGATCAGTTGTTTACAAACTCCATTGGCTTACTTAAAGTCGATTTTTAGAAAAGAAGCTCACATTTACATTTAATTAGATTTTAAAAATAATTTTAAAGTGATTCACAAAACTAGTAGAAATTTTAATTTCAATAGAAAATCTAGTTATATATATTAAGATTGAAAGTTCTATTATTAAAAAAAATAACTTCACGGTGTCAGCCCACAAGCGAGCTATACCGACCGAGTGGACACCGTATGTTGGCGAAGATAGTGACAACATTTGCGGATAGAGGGTGTCATATGGTCAATACAACGATATCTCTTGTTGTGAATATCAGTTTTATAGACCGGAGCCGCAACTTCTTTGTTCAAATAGCACCTCATTTGTCCTGACGAGGCTAAGTTTGACCCCATTCCAGAACCGTTGCTTTACAGAAAAATCTGGAAGAGTCGGGGATCGAACCTGAGAATTCTGGATCCATAGCCTGAACCTCTGACAACTATATCACAGAGGTAGTTGTTTTATTAATTATATATATATATATATATATATAATGTCCACAGTATGAAGTCAAGCTAAGCGATATATTTTATATAACGGCCACAATACGATGTCAAATTTAGTGACTGACCAAATAAATGGCTTAAGTACATTGTCAAATTAAGTTATCCCCTAGAAATAATGGCCACAGTATGATGGCAAATTATTTATCAACAAGATATAATGGACTTAGTATGATGCGAATATAATTAAGTTAACTAGATTAAATGGCCAAAATGTGTTATCAAATTAAGTGATCGTCCATAGAAAAAAAAACCAGTGTGGTAAAATTAAGTGGTACACTAAACAAAATCACCTCAGTATGACGCCGGAAAGCACAGCAAGCTGAGTAAAAGCCATGCATCCTCGAAAGAGCTGGAATAAGACATCATCTGTTTGGATCACGTGGTCTACAGACTTGCTCTCCCCGTATCTTCCCCGGCATTATGACACGTGAAGAGGAAGGTGTGGAAAACTGATGCCTCTCGGCAGGAAACCTCTCGGGAAATCCAATCTCCGTCACCCCGTTTCATTATTTCTATCATACTTGCTTTTATTTGCTCCTTCTTCGCTAACATTTCTTAGACTCTCCCCCTCTCTTATTTTTCGCCACAGCGTCTCAATACGCCGTTAATATGAAGGATAGAGGTTAGGGGAGGGGGGAGGAGACAACATGGTTAACTTGTTTGATTCTTTGATTCTGACCACACAGGGGGATGTTCACTCCTATTTGACTGTAGACTTTTACGTATAATACTACGAGATATCTTACCCCAAAATATTTTTTTAAATTTTTTATCTATAGTTTATAAGAAAGAAATTGACAATGAGCGACTTAACTATATTTATAGTAAACTTTGAATCACACGTAACCGATAGATATTTTCGAGTATATTTATCGATTACCCAAATACAAATTGGCTTCCCAATCTTTCATAAAGTTAATACGGGTATATTTCCTCCAAGCTCTAATTTACTCATTGCTTTATCAATAGCGTATCTACCCAGTTAGATGGTCACATGATCTAAGACGCTACTCTTACAGTATACTAGACTGCGATGACGGGGAGATAGAGTTTCGGCTCTCAAAAGGGTTTTCCACTCTTTCTCCACGCAAATGCGGTATACTTTCTCTAAATATAAACTTCCTAGACACTGAACCATCAGCGTACATAAACGTATAACCCGAACGGGTAGTAAGATGCGGTGCTAAAAAACAAGTGTATATCACTGCTGATTGCAAATATAAAAGAAATTACTTTTTTTTAGCACCAAGTCCTACTACGCATAATATGTACTTATTACGATAATGTACTAGGGACGAGGAAAGTTAATTTTAGAGGAAGTTTACCCACATTTGCATGGAGTGATAGTGGAGAACCATTTAGAAACAAAAACACCCTGAGTACACCTGAACGGGATTCGAGACCCAATCTTCCCCGTCAATGGCAGTCCAGTCCATTGCGAGAGTGACGCCTTAGATCAGGGGTCGGCAATCTTTTAAGCATGAAAAACTATTTTCCAAATATGTTTTACTCTGGGGACGCCATGAAAAATGTCGATTCTTATATATACATTTTCTACCTTTTATTTGTGTATTTATTAGCGACAAGTTGAGAATATACATCTTTTAAATGTAATAAACAAAACATAAACTATAATATTATCATTAGGCTTCAGATTTAAATATTTGAGACTCAAATTTTGAGGCATGTTACAAAGTGGGCTTATGGTTAAAAACTTATTTATGAAGATAAGATATTAATGGAATAATAAATTGAAGACTAATGATGAGAATATAACATAGAAGTTTAATTTCAAACAATACTCGACTACCATCTTGTTATTTATCAAACAAAACTATTTAACAAGAAACGTACAAAATTACAAAATATAAGGTGGGCGCCTAAAATCCGTCAAAAGGGCGCCATGGCGCCCGCGGGAGCCGCGTTACCGACCCCTGCCTTAGACCATTCGACCAACAAAGGCTGGTAAGAAGTAACTATTACCAAGCTTCTTCTTCCTTTACATATAAATGAAGCAGTTAATAGCTTTGTAACTGGTGAGGAAGAAGGATGCACGGATAGTGTGCCTGACTCCACCTAGTAGTTAGAGGTTCACACCTAAACAGCTATAGGTAAGTGGTTTTTAATATATATGTTGGTTCTTAATCCTGGATAACTCTGGAGAAGACTTGAGAAGATCAGGTGGACAGATAGGGTGACAAATGAAGAAGTCCTAAGAAGAGTAGATCCATTTTGGATGCGATTCTTCGGTGCAAAGCAAATTGGATCAGACACATTCTTAGGAACAACTGTCTTCTGCATGATGTCGTTGAAGGAAAGGTTGAGGGAAAGAGGAGCTTAGGAAGAAGTAGGGTTCAAATACTAGATTACTTGAAGAAAAAAAAAAGAAAATTCTGGAAATTAAGGAGGAGGCAGAGGACAGGGCGCATTGGAGGTCCAAGGTCACTGACAAAAGGAATAGACTCGTCGTAAGACAGAACACCTAATAATAATCTACCTAAGTTCCGTTCCTCCTGCCCTGCTCATCATTTACATATTATGTTACGGTCGCTCTCCACATGATATTTGGTCGGATGCTGAGCTCACCCACGTGAGAGTTGATGAAGGAAAGGCGTGGTTTATTTTTACAGAGACTACCCTTGGCTTTTACTTTCGTACTTTCATCTATCCAGCCATTAAAACTGTCTGAAGTCTGATCCGTCAGCCCACACTACTGAAAAGGTTGATATAAAATAAGGTTTTATGGGAAATGTATTTTTACTCTTTGCATACAACTCTAAAGATATCTCCTATCAGAATACATGGTCAATCCCTTTTAAATTTAACCAATAATTGGTTTTAAACTATTTTAACTTTAAGTTAACATGAAATTTAATATATTATTGTTGTGAATTTAGTTGTTTATTTGCCTACATCATATTTAAATAGATTAAATTAAAATGCGTTTAAATAATTAATTTAAAAAAATATATAATCTTACTCAATAAATAGACTATTATACAATACTTTTTTTTAAATAAATGGCTTTTATAAACATACAAAATTGTCTATAAAACTTATGTTATATTGAAAGCATGTTAAATTATCTAAATGTGTAAATTATAAGGATATTCATAATACTATATGTATAAAAGAATATTTTAAAATAGATTAAAACAAAGTGTGTTTAGTTACACTAAACTACACATCAATGTGTGCGTGTGTGTGTGATAGAGAGAGAGAGAGCAAGAGAGAGAGAGAGAGAAATACATATTTTCATACTATAAGGTATTGTTGTGAAGTTGGTGACTAGTAGTGATTTAAACTAACTTATTTAAAATAAGTAATTGATGGCAAATTTTATCTACAAACGTTTCAAATATTCAACTGCAGAGAAGATGAAAAATCATAAATTTAAAAGAAACAAAAAAAAATCAGCTTGAATATAGTCTTGTATTGAATATAAACCCCCTCTTTTTAATATGATACGTCCTGATTGTCAAAATATATCCAAACTAACAAATTAATCGCCTTCATTCAGTGTATATATTTCCATACATATAGGTCTACACATGAATGTGAGTGTGATATAAGCAGTTTAATGAATCGATTGATTCACTTAACCACTCAGTAAAAGGAATAAAGATATTACCCTACAATAGCAACGATTACAATATGAGATCATGTCACACACTTACAATGCAGACGAGTCTTCGGGCTAAGGTTTTGATCGAGCAGATTTATCGAACACACTCTATATGTAACGAGTACAGCACGATGTGCCAGCGGGTTGAACACGATGTGAACCTGTTCATAAATCAAAGTAACATCTCGTCCGTGACAGAGAAATGTACTTGTTGTCGTCCTCCTAGTGGCGCGGGCGACCTTACGATCTTTTGTTGGAGAGAGATGTTGCGTATAGACCGCCGCTTCTTGGGGACCATCACATGCTCGTTGACGAGTGGACAATGGGGGGCGGGGGGTGAAGTGGGACTCATGACGACAGAGAGACGGCCTTGAGGAGATGGATTCATTACTTTCGAGAATACAAGGAGAAAATACTTTTTATATCATGCGTTCCAAAAAGGAAGAATTTTTTTTCACCCTCATTCATAGCTGGAATTTTACTTTTGGCTTCTCATCTTATTAATAATCAGGGCTAGCCGCGTTTAATCATACTAATAATGTAAGCGCTAGGAAGGTATAATTTAGAGGAGATAAGCCCGAATTTGCATAGAGGGAGGGTGGTAGAACATTTAGGAAAATCCCCCTTCAATACTTGGTATGAGGAACGTATAGTTCAGAATAAATGTAACGGAATTTGTATAGCGCGTGAGTGGTAGTTCATTTATAAAAAATGACCTCTCAATATTTGGCAGAGATTCGCAACCTGTCGCACCCGATACTATAAAACCTAACTAGAAAAGACGAGATTTAGGGTTGAAACAACTTTTTTGGTTTGTTGCTAAGTAAATACAGACATGCCTTTATATATTTACTCTTTGAGAGCCTGCCTCACCCTTCCCATCATGACTAGACAATAAGTTGTTCAAATTCTGATAAATAAATAAAAAAGTCAAGATTACAAAAACTACTTTTTAATGCAGTAAGGTTGTGTGATTTGGTTCTAGGTTTCATCACCACTTGGAAGATCCAGGGTATAAGTTGATTCCTAAACCATGAATTAATTTCCTGCTCCCAATTAAAATATTCAGCTTATAATCAAACTAAATACAGTTGGAGATGGAGGAAAAAACATTTAACGCTTTTGGCAATATAATTTATAACACTAATCTACTTTAGGAAACCGCTTTATTAATAGGAAATATCCTCATACTGTGGAATTTATTATGGAAATGACGCATATAAAGCATCGACACCACTAAAATAGTCTTCAATTATCATTGAATATTCTGTTGTGATGATATTAAAATATAGCTGTTTGTTTAAGTAATAATAATATTGTGCGTCTACACTACATCAATCGTAGCTCGGTAGTGGAAAGATTAGCCAGTACTAGTGTACCGTTGCCCAGGGGACGCCCGAATGTATTAGTCGTAAGTATTTTTAGCGGGGGAGCTTTCTATGTCCCGACGAGGTGATGGTGATAAGGAGTGTGAGGGTGGAGAACCAGTGGAAACACTTAAACCTAATTTAAGCCTAATTGACCCAAACCCTGGTGATCGTTGGGGTGGCTCCTCTGTCAGGAAAAATATGGCATTGCAAAAAAAAACCTTTTTGGATTCAGGGGGTCATGAAACGTTGACATTTATCAAATTATCGAGTTAGATTTTTATGATGATCATAATACTTTCTCTACCCAAGGGGTACGAGAAAGTAAAAAAGGTCTGATAGACATATAAAAATGAAATTGAATTAAATGGTTTCTGAAGTAAGTACATTATTCACAAGTAAACTTAGTTTATCGCTAGTTATTATTAATTCTATTGTCTCTCCAAAGAATTGGCTAAGCTGCTTTAGATTTTTTAAAAAGTAATCATGGAATTACAATAATTAATATGTTAGTGTTGAAAAGAATACAATTTTATATACAACAGTTTAAAAATTAGCGTTAAATAGTTTTTTTAGTGTAAATATACTTAAGATTACGTAAATATGATACTAGATAAATACAAATTATGACATTTTAGCACATCTATAAATGATTGCAAACGAATTAATATATTTTAAAGAAAAGTGGCTCACGTTTATGAGATTATTTCAATATTTTCACGAAATAAGTCAAAATCAGATTGATGAAATAAATTTATTTTAGCACATTAAAAAAAAAAAAAGAAGAGAAAGTTTAAAGTAAAAACCGTGTTCGTAGTTGAGACGTGGTCTAGAAAGATGGTCAGTAAGACTTGACCGCTGAACAGTTAAATGTCCAATCTACACATGTCATCTCTTGAGATACGACCAAGTGGTTAGACGTATTCTTTAGTTCTCTTTACCAAGTTGTCCACTCATATATTTCATTGTTATCTTATTTAAAGATATATATATATCGTTCCATTGTTTCAGTGTCTATCTCTCTTTCATAACATTATTTTTATGGTTGTGTTAACAGTGTTGTTTTGAAATACGTAACAACATGGCTACAAATAGATATTACATATTAGCGTATTTAGTTATGTTATTTAATTAATAAAGTAATAATAGTGTTATCGTAGTTTTTTTTAAGAACCTAACGCTAGACTAGCAATCGATTTCTCCAAAATCGTTCACGTCATGACCCAAAAAATGTATACTTAGTTTAATTAATATTATGTAATATAACTACTGCTTAGTGCAATGATCAATATGACTTCTTTTAAATAATATTTAAAGAAATTATAGCGTGCTTATTATAAAAAGTATTAGTATTAAAAATTCAAGTATCACGTTAAAAGCATGAATATAAAAAACAAACAGCGCAGGCTCAAGTTTAAAGTATATTACGTTTTTTCAAGCAGCGCTATGGACAATTATTGTTAAAAATGGTTTTAGAAAGGTTTTGGGCATTTTCAATTACTTTTAAATAAGAAAAGGATATTAATTAAAACAAAGTTAGCCCAGTATAGGTGGTTTTACCATACCAGAAACATTAGAGTGTATAATACAAATATATGTTGCATAAACTATTCTAAAACTTATTTTGTATCCATATGCTTTCTCTCTTTCATCTCTCCTCTTACTCTCTCTCCTTCTTACTCCATCCTTTACTAATTTTATTACACACTAAAACATTCTTCTTACCCCTAGCTGCCCCAAAAAAATTTCATTATACATAAATTGTGATGACGTCGTTGGCGATAAGGTTTTATTTAGGGGTGAAATTCTATTTCCTGTATTGTGGATGAAAAGTGAGGTCTGATATCTTAATGTAAACTTCCCGTTTCTAGGAAAGTGATTTTTATTTTCTAAAATGATAAAAATCTAGTGGTTGTAAACAGTTCTCAAACATAAAAAAACAACACATTCTCCCATCTAAAATCGGACTCTAACAGATGTGTTTATAGCAAAACTCCTTGAGGAAAAATTCTTTATATTTTTAGATGTATATAGTTTTACTTATCTATTTTGGCATCACGTTCCATTTCCCGTTCGAGCTATATACATGTGTACTAATTGCACTAGTTTGCTAAGGATTATAAAGGTTAAAATAATAGTTAGTGTACCCACATTCTCGTCGAGGAAGATTGGAAAACTATTTAGGGAAAAGCACACTCGACCGAGAATCGAACCTCAATCACCCCAGCTATATGCAGTACAGTCTATTGCCTTATGTGATGCCTTAGTCCATTCGACCAACGAAGTGTACATGATTTTATTTAAAGATAAAGTTACAGTAAAAAACTCCATGGTGGGAGCCCACAAGCGAGCTATACCGACCAAGCGCCCACCGCTGTTGGCGATGATGGTGCCAACATTTGCAGATATAGGCTGTCATGTGGTCAGCACAACAAGCCCTCTGGTCATTAATCTTAGTTTTCTAAACCGGAGCTGACAATTTTTTACTCAAGAAGCTCCCCCTTTTTCCTCACGAGACTGGGTTTGATCCCGTTTCAGACCCACTGCTTCACAGAATTTTTTTTGAAAGCGCTGGAGATCGATTCCGTGACCTCTGGATCCTTGGACATGAGCTATGAGCATTAGACCATAAGGGTGGTCAAAAGTCACAATAAATTTAATTTTTTTAAATTTTTAGCACCGCGTCTTACTACCCGTTCGGGTTATAAGCTTAAGTACTAATTACACTAATGGATTAGGAAATGGAAAGGTTGAATTTAGAGGAAGTGAACCTGCACTTGCGTGGAGGGAGAGTGGAAAATCATTTAGGGAAAACCACCCCCAGTTCACCCGACCGAGATTCGAACCTCGATCTCCCCATCCTCGGTGACGCGTTAGCCAACTACGTCACCGAGGCGGGTGTCACAATAAAGAACAACAAAACCAATAGGACAAAGACAGTAGGTCTTTCACATTGAAAAGAGAAATATAGTTGACATGGTTTGTTTTTTTCAAAACTACCTCTCACCATCCGTCCTCAACATTTCAACTACATTAAAGGAAAGGATGAGAAATACATAATTTGGAGGAAATGTATCTATGTTTACATGGAGGTGGAGAAGGAAATAATTATTAAAAAAAATAATTTTCTACATAAAACTGCTATTCGAACCCCGATGTCTCCGCCACTGAAAAACAAGACTATATGGACTTAACTAACATATTACAAGCCGATGTGAATCACATACCGCTGACACTGCACGAATACTTAAAATGGTAGAGGTATAAAGTGTTAAACTGTGTTCCTACTTTCAATATGGAGGCGGTTGCGTATAGCCCGAACGGGTAGTAAGAAGCAGTGCTAATAATAATAATTATTATTATTATTATAATATGGAGGCCGTATTATGTTTGTCCTTCTGTCTGTTCTTAAACTTAATTATGGTATCTTGTTATAAGCTATAGTATTTCTCAAAGGTTTTATTTGTAAAGTATTAATGCATGTCTTGTAAAATATATATTTATTTATAGGTTAATATATTATATAAAGCTAAATATTAACAACTTTAATATGTATATATTGCCAACTAAATAGCATCAAAATTAAAAAATTACCTTTCAGTTCACTAAATACTACTAACAATTATTAAATATCCACCAAAATGACTTAAACAATAACGGTAATTAAACCTAGCAACATTCTGCAGGGTTAGAAATAATAACTCTATCTTACGTTAAAATGGTGTATTTAGATTTCAAATCGTGTGAATAGCTTACACAAAACCTTAATTCTAAGTTCAAGTTATATCGTGCTCGCAAAAAAATCTGATGTCTAGGATTATCACTTCCTCGCTTATTAAAGCCTGTCTAATTTCATGAAAAACATGTTGGAAATGTTTTCGGCAGAAAACACATACAGTAGGCTGCCAACTAGCAAAGTGTAGACAACACGAATTGTTTCTGATTACAAACGAGCCTAAAGTAATCGTGTTTAACATTGTTCGATCCGTGGCGTGTCCATGGACAAACGGGAGAAGGAGTTGACACTTCATGTACAACTCAGTTAGACCAGTAATTCAGTGATTATAGTTTGTGTGATTAGTGTAGAATGGAGCATATTTATCAGGAGAAGAGGGGAGTGGGGTTTAATGCTCCAGTACTTTTATTAAAGGTACCTTACTAAAAACTATATTTCAAACTAACCTTGTTACAAGCCTATTTAATTGAATCATTATATTAAGCCACCGTGGATTATTCACATTAATATTTTCTCTATTTGAAAACGGTACTTGAACATGGAACATTTAAAAAAGCAATTATTCAAGTTCAATTTATTTTATCCGTACACAACGTCTTATTACCAAAAGTGTATATCCACATATTTAAAACAAAGAGGTGGTATGAACAAAGTAAAGTATTATATGAAACATACCCACATTTGTGGGAAAAAAATTCAGGAAAAGTCCCCCTTGAATCGTCTGGTCAGGGTTCTAGCCCAACCTTACTATCATTGGTAAACCAAACCAGATGAGGTTAACGCCTTAGTCCACGCCCCCACCAATGCGAGTTATAGTAATTAGAAAAAATATTAAACCGTGCATAAAATATTACTGTATTATTAATTTCACTCAATGCAAATCATCTCCAATAGATTACAAGTAAAAATATAGTCATTATTTTAATAGTAAATTTGGTTGTAAATAGCCCAAAGAAGAAGATAAATTTAAACATTCATGCAGATTGATCGACTCATTGTAAGTAAAGGAGGACACTGAATTTTTTTTTTTTTAGCTTATGGCAGTACTGATCGGATGGACATAACATCTAGTTCTGCCGCCTGTACGTGGACTATAAGCCGCTCTGGTGGCACAGAACATTGATCAGGGTACACTTATATTGGTTGTCTACACGTACCCGCAATGATATGATGTGATGATAGTGAATATGGAGGTGTGAGCCAGTGGGAATCTTAAACATAACTTAATCCTAATTTACCAACCCCTGGTGATGATTGGGGTGATTCCCAAATACCCAAGGTAACAACCGGGAATCCTAGGTACACTGATCACTACACTACGGGTCCAGATAGTAAATTAATGTTGATGGATACCTCACTGAAGCACCAAGTCAAAGGTAAAGATGTGTTTTGAAAAACTTAGTTAAAAACGTATTCTTTTACTAACTATCAAATTTGCCTGGTTTAAAGTCAATAATAAAATAATGTATATTCAATAGATACTTTATTCTTTTGACAAAGTGTATATATAAGTGACCATTAATATATTGAAACATGTTGATATTTTACAAGTGCTACTTTTTTATCTTTTTTTTTGCTAATTTAAGTAATATAGAGAACAATTATTAAAATAGTAAATACATTTTACACATATATTTTAAAGTCTCAATTCGTTAGACCTTTTTGGGGCTATTAAATAATACGAGTAATTAGAAACTAATTAAATGTGGCAATGTGCTGATCAGCGCATCTGTAAACTATAGGCTAGATTCACTATTTAAAATGTGTATTTGCCAAGACTAATGTCTACGAAATAAACAAAAATAAAGTTGCATTGTTTCTAGAAATATTCAAGTTAGCTCATTAAACTATCCAAAAAACATTAGTGATTGATAGTTCTCTACAAAAATCATTTGGTAATAGGCATGGACAACTAATTTACATAAAGCCACATTTAACCTAAAAAGACATGGCGTCAGCCCTAAATCAAGCCATATAGACCGAGCGACCGCCCCTATATGGCAAAGATATTGCCAACATTCACATATAGAGGGTGTCATGTGTTCGGCATAACGAACTGTCTGGCCATTAATCTCAGTTTCCTAGAAAGGGGTTGCTATTTTTTTTCAATGACAAACCAAAATACATGTCTTTTGCTATTACACTCATGAAAAATACATATTCTTTGCCGCCAATATTTTGACAACTCATCAGATCTTTGAATGATCTAATCGTTTTCTTCCACGGCAGCGCTACCTGGAATTATTCACGGGCTAGACTAAGGCAATATCCTACTCTCTATCATCCATGGCATGTTCCTCGTAGATGTGAGACCGCTTCCCAAACGAGCTTTATGATAATGGCAGAGTTACCGTAAACACGATTCCATAATTAGACTACCTTGTATAATCAAACGTTACTGCGTTCTCGTTTAATGAGCATGGAGTACACAGGCTGCAGACAAAGAAATCGTGAGACACGTCCTGGGTTCATAATTTTATAGTTTTTGTTATTCAGATGCTTATTTTTGAAGACTTTATCTTTTGAATAAAAATTAGATTTTATTTTATGATCTGGCTTTTCTAAAAAAAAAAGTAAAAAAAAGTAGCCTATTGATGATATATAATACTATTAGCGACATTTAAATTAAAAATTTATATAATTAACGATGAAACAAGCAAGTGATGGTTGCAATGGTAAGCTCGATAATTTTGTTTATTAACCAAGATCGAATTATATTTCACTTTATTTCCTCCAAAATTATAAATGAATTTATTTTGAAAAGTTAGTTTAAAGCAGGCATGATAACTTTGCTGTTAAAATCTAATATATATGTGCAGCCAAATATTTCATATCGTTGGCACTCTAATTCAACTTTTTGGGAAGTTTAGAAGAATGAGTAGAGATATTGTATACCAACCTCGGTTGTCAGAACTCTCCAAATTATGCCAAATCCCAAAATATCATATTGCAAACGATTGTATTTTCTCAACATTCATGAAAAGAGGCATTTGTTCGCATCTCATGATGGTTCATCAAAAAGTCTGCGGGCCCCACAAAATCATAGGTAAGGCCTCGAGTTTGACATGTCTGGTTTAAATAATGGTGTGACCTTGCCTAACTCTTAAGACTGTCATTTTTCTGTCCTGAGCTACTATTTATTTCTTTGAGCTCCGATACAGACTTGTGATATTTATCCACATCATTCATCAGTTTTAGTGTGCGCTTGCAGGTTTGGCGAAACTTTTACAACCAGTGTGCCACTTAAGGACTGACTGAATTTTGAACTAGTCTAGTGTGTAACCTATTATTTACGTTTTTTAAAGGGTATTTAAAAATTAAAACTGTTATATTTCGAAATTAAATGAATAGCTCAAATCAGATTGTAGATATTTTAATCATGCTTAAATTTTAAAGAAGGAAAATTTATTAAACTCTCAAAGTGCTTGTGTTTAAGCCAATATTAACTTCACTAACTTAGAATAAAAACATCGAAAGTGATATTTTCAGAGAGAAAAAAGTCAGTAAATATTTTATATATATTAAAATAAAAAACCTACATAGTCGTTTCCCTAATAGTTTGAAACGTCTTGTATTTTGCTAGCTGTATTCAACAAAAAACAATATGTACCTACTTAGGAACGAACAGAGACAATTTCTAACCTGTGACTCACACAGTTCATTGTGATATGACATTGAATGACATGGTTGTCAAAATATTATTGACAATACAAAATTAAACGACGTTGAAAAAATATATTTTTTCTCCATGTCAGTGTGTAACCTAAATCGTGCTCACCCAGTGGCACGAGTGCTATAGATTGTCCGTGTTTGATCTAGTACAATTTGATCTGTTGGGAGCGTTAATGTTTTTAACTCCAGGTGGGTGGATTTTTGTGTATAGGGTTTCTCAATCTCCCTCTATTCAAATTCGTCTACACTTCCTAGAAATTCTTTCCTCTTCGCCACCCACCCAGATATTGTAGCTAAATTCAAATAGCTTGGACGAACAATACTACGTGGAGCAATAAACAATAATTAATAAATTATTTGTAATCAAATATACTGGTTAAGAAAGATATCCGATGCCTTGGCTCAGACGGTACAGTGACTGTCTACTAAGTTAAAGATCCGGCTTCGATTCCAGGCATAGCTGAAAAATTTATTTTTGGTGAAATTTGGGTTTACCCTTTCACAGTGATGAATTAACGAACGCTTTTGACTAGAACAAGCACAACATCTAGTGGTATCTTAAGTGAAATTTAAGAACAATTCCCATATAATTTGTAATACTTTGTTTTTCGCCGCGTTTAAGTGACAGTTTTGGTCATAGGCATGCATTAACTACGCCAGTAGAACAGGGGTGATGAAAATAGGAATTTAGAGCACATTTTATTTATTTGAGGTATTAACGTGCACTTTCTGAACCGACTGATAGTATTAGCACACGATAATATCTATGAGCGAGAGTGAAAGAGCCTAACAATTTGGCTGGGTAATATATTTTAACATAACTTCTAGAGCTATTTTACATGCCACAGTTGACATGGGACCGACGGCTTTACTTCTCTTCCGAAGGAAATTGTGCTACGGGTTTTTATCACTCAAGAAAAACCCGTCAAACCCACCTAGGTTTAAACCCAAGAACATCGGGTCCTAAAGCTAGCACTTTACCCCAAGATCATCGAGTTCATCTTTACAGCAAATGTACCCACATTTGCGTGTAGGGATGGTGGGGGAAAATGTATGTAGAACACATATAAGTTCACTCTACCAGTATTTCTAACCCGATCTCACTATCACCAGCAATCCAGTCTAACACCAGAGTGACTATTCCAATCACCCACCGATGTGGGCGCAATACCTATTATTATTTTTAATAGTTTTAAAATAGCCGACTCCACTTGGGCTTTTAACCCTTTTTCAAACCATCTAAATTCAATTATAATGAAGGGATGCGATCACGAGGGTTAGAGAGAAATATTGGTAGTGTAGGTAGTGTAAGGGAGTTTAGTTAGAATAAGGGTAGCTCAGATTCTGTAGTGGGTGGTCCACAACAGACAACAGGCAATAAGCAGTGGACACTCGTAATAAGCGTTCCCTTGGTAATCACGACTTTTTATTTACAGTGAAACTTCCCCTCCTCTTTCCTCCACTACTCTCCTCCCATGGTGCTCTTAACTCTCTCTCCCCCCACCGCGAGAATTTCGAGAACATGTTTCAATTACGGGCTGGAGTCACGCTGAGAATATATTACAAAATGCCACATACATCCCTCACCCCCGCCTACCACCCTCATACGAAAATAACATACACGTACAAAAATAGAACTCCAGGGGCAATGTACATTGTGATTTTTAACCGAAATTATTGTTCAGGACGTTTATATCGATTGCCATGAAAACATGCAAAGTGTCAATAGGTATAAGAAAATAGAGGTCGTGCAATGGATTATATTCACAAAGAATAAATGAGCTTAAACATTGATAAGTTACTATAAAAGAAAAGTTTAATGAAAACATAATTAAATCTTTCATAAAAGGTATATTTTAATTTAAAAAACAAATAAATATAATTAATATGGTGAACAAAAGAAAGTGAAAATTTAAAGAATTAAAAAATGGATATATAGAAATAGTAATTTTAATATTTTTGCAAACATGAATTTTAATTAATTAGTTAGTGCCTATTATTTGGAAAGCTCCACATTAATTTTATATTCATTTGCCCTTAACTCATTTATTTAACTTCAGTTTTTTATTTTAAATAAAATTTAATGAAGTGGTCACGTAAATCTATTTTTGTGGTTTATAAAATTCTAGTTTGAATTTTATTATATCGGATGATAAGTGCTTGTTTATAAATAGTATAAATTCTTTCAATATTTAAATCGAAATATGGTAAACACAATTCATATCCAAGGATATCTGAAAGTTTGCACAGCTATATTTATTAAGTCTAGTCAGTGATTTAATGGAGAGTTGTTAAAAGCAGCGAGGAGCTATATATATATATATATATATTGTATTACCCAAAATCAACATTTACTGTCCTGTTCGTTCACACAAGCAAAATTTGTATTATTATGTAATTCAATACTGATTTCTGTTCATGTTACTTTTTATCGGGGTGACTAGTGGCTTAGCAAATAAATATAACGTAAACTTGTACGTAATTTGCTAACAGTGTAGGTCCTAGTTCCTAGCGATGTTTTAGTACAAACGCATATAGCAAAAATAATACAAAATGAATACATAAGAAAATTACACCGTTTATTTTCCTTTCTTTCAAACAAAAGTAAAAGTAATTTCTTTGTTTTGAAAATTATTTCACTGGAAGTTGTTATAAGTAAGTGTATTATTTATATATATATATATATAGTTCAAAAAATATACAATTTAATTTCAAAATATATATATTATATGTTTAGTTTATGAGTATAAAAACAATTTTCTGGAAATAGTAATATATTTGTTGGTAGCCTCAGATATTCTAATATCAAGGAAGAACACATGACTCCGCATATATGCTTATTATTTTTCGAAGTAGTTATTACTCTGGTTAATTTGTGATAGTTTCCATCACCATTTTAAAGTTTATTTGGTTAGAGTTTCATGAACAAAAACATCGTCCATTTGTATGGGGCATATGAAAGCTTATGAATATTATTATTTTTATTATTATTATTACTAGCACCTCGTCTTACTACCCGTTCAGGTTATACGCCCTTACGCTAATGTGCAATGGTAAGGTGATTATGAGATGAAATGGAGGACCTACAGTTTAACGTGGAATCTGAACCACGGTGGAGGCCTGGCATTCCTCACATTCACAAGATATATATATATATATATATATTGTATTACCCAAAATCAACATTTACTGTCCTGTTCGTTCACACAAGCAAAATTTGTATTATTATGTAATTCAATACTGATTTCTGTTCATGTTACTTTTTATCGGGGTGACTAGTGGCTTAGCAAATAAATATAACGTAAACTTGTACGTAATTTGCTAACAGTGTAGGTCCTAGTTCCTAGCGATGTTTTAGTACAAACGCATATAGCAAAAATAATACAAAATGAATACATAAGAAAATTACACCGTTTATTTTCCTTTCTTTCAAACAAAAGTAAAAGTAATTTCTTTGTTTTGAAAATTATTTCACTGGAAGTTGTTATAAGTAAGTGTATTATTTATATATATATATATATAGTTCAAAAAATATACAATTTAATTTCAAAATATATATATTATATGTTTAGTTTATGAGTATAAAAACAATTTTCTGGAAATAGTAATATATTTGTTGGTAGCCTCAGATATTCTAATATCAAGGAAGAACACATGACTCCGCATATATGCTTATTATTTTTCGAAGTAGTTATTACTCTGGTTAATTTGTGATAGTTTCCATCACCATTTTAAAGTTTATTTGGTTAGAGTTTCATGAACAAAAACATCGTCCATTTGTATGGGGCATATGAAAGCTTATGAATATTATTATTTTTATTATTATTATTACTAGCACCTCGTCTTACTACCCGTTCAGGTTATACGCCCTTACGCTAATGTGCAATGGTAAGGTGATTATGAGATGAAATGGAGGACCTACAGTTTAACGTGGAATCTGAACCACGGTGGAGGCCTGGCATTCCTCACATTCACAAGTTGTGATTAATATACATTTTGTCAGAGGTGAAGGAAGGGTTTGGCATTCAGATAAATCCGTGCCGGGACCAAGGATTGAACCCTGGACCTCCAGCACAAAAGTCTGACACCTTATCCCCTAGACCCCCAGGTCCAGCTTATGAATAAATATCATCGTATTATATTCGTAAAATTTCAACTAGTTTTTTTTAAATCTGAGCTGGCATTTCCTGGATCTCCCTGAAAGCATCAGAGTACTCTATTTTCATCTACACCAATGCTTGTTTTGTCGCTTACAGTGGACGACGCCTCCTAAAGGGAGAACATGACAGGAATCAACCCACCAAACTGCCCATTTCAATGCCCAGATCAGGGAAAGAGCATTAAAACATTAAAGGGGGGGGAAAGTTTATTTTATTCAACAAAAAAAAAGTCACTAGGATGAGGGCAAAGTTACTTTAATTCTGTGTCTTTAGAGCTTACAAAAAACATACTTTTATTTTTATTACAGCATTTATAGTTTAATAGAATAGGGGAGAGAAAGCGGGTGTGTTTTTTTTAAACCACTTTTGTTGGAAATTTTTCTACACTATGTTCATTAAAAAAAACTCCTCTCTTCTATCCACCTCTCTTTATCACCTTATATTTTTCTAGCAAAGAGGTCATACATATAATATACCAAATTGAATCATAATATATGTAATGAAACAACTTTTTATTTAAAAGTTAAGGGTTATTTTCCTCTACAAGTAACCAAAATAATAATATACTACTATTACTAAAATTTATATTTAAATGTTTTTGAAAAGTGCCACCATATATCGAACTCAGGAGCCAGGAACTTGCCCGTGCTAAGGGTAAACCTTAATTCATAGTTTAAGGAAATGCACGGACGCTAAACATGATACGATTGTTGAATAGCTCAGTTGTAGTGCATTGACACGCTAAGTTAAAGTCACAGAGATCGATTCCTGTGGCCATATGTAATGTATCAATTGTTCTATTGATTATTCGATGGCTGCATGCTTTAAGACACTATTCTCGCAGTGTACTAGGCCATCGTTGACGGGGAGGTTGTGGTTCAATCATCAGTCTGGTGTACCGAGGCTTTTTCCAATCTCTCTCCACGCAAATGTGGCTACGCTTCCTCTAAATAAATAACCTTCCTAATCCTAAAACCATAAAAGAAATTAGTAACATAAGTGTATAGCCCGAACGGATAGTAAGACGCGGGGCTAAAAAAATTTTTTCAATTTAATTGAAAAATATACCCAGATACGACTGTATAGGTAATCAAAATTTTTGTCCACCTTAATAAAAAATATAGGTAGAGAATAAAAAAAATAGGTGAAAGATATAAACTAAATAAACAAATAAAATTTAAATAATATTCCAAGGAAGTTAGCTATTAAGTAAGAGAGAGGATGCTGGAAAGAAAATGTGATACGAATATGGGACAAATTGAAAGGAGAACCTTCTCATAAGATATTCTTCCCTCTTCTTCTGCCACATAACCCAACATATCCTAAAGTAACGTGACGTAACGCCGACCATAGCAATTCTTCCGCCAACCCTCTCTCTAACCACCTATGTTATGTAACACATATATTTTAATTTGTGTGTTGTGTTGTGTTCTTTGTATTACTATCCATCCGAATATTTACAATAATGAGGTAGTTAAGGTGTAGATATAACCCACATTAAATATAACGCATTTGCGTGGAGGTATAGAAGGACACTATTTTGTAAAAACAATCTCAGTACCTCAAGCCAGGTTTCAAACCTGCGTCATCGGTAAACCATTCAAAGAAAAACAGACCACTTTCTCCATATTTCTCAAACTTCCATATTATGTGTGACTAGGTACAGAAACATAATTAACTTTTTTGTTGATGAAAATGTATCTAAATATAATCTCAGCACATAAATACGGATGTGCATATCTTACAACACTAAGTCTCGTATTGCTCAGTCGTAGTATTAATGAAAATTAATATTTACATGCTCAAATTCAATATGTTTATTGTTTTATTAGAAGTGATGATGTTTTAAACATTTTGTTGCAACGCAATCTCACCACGTATGAGCTACCAGCTACAAGTCATTATAATATAGAGTAATACTCTCTTATTAAACTGTGACTTGGTGGCAAAGAGTCCAACAACATTTTTGGGGATATTTGTTTTATATGCTCATTTGGCTTTAAAATATCTACATTTTCATGTGCTTAAAGGACAAATGTCTTCACCTTAATTCTTGTGAGTTATTTGTTGTTTGTCTGTGATTTTTTTAAAAATTTATCTTATTCATCAAAGAATATAAATACACAATATAAAATAGTATCTTTGAAAATAATTATATCCTGATTTATAAAGGCCAATGTCAAGTGTTACCTATTTATACATTCAATTTTAAGGGGAATTATAAGACATTGGCGTATAGGACTGATATATTAAAGATTTGTGAAAGTTCCTTCAAAATACTACTATTTTTCACATAAGCCCTTATAGATAAATTTATTTTGTATGTATATTGTTTGTGTGTTTAATACTACGTTTACTAATGACATATACTCTGAAGGAGACTTTGATTACTAGAGAAAATGAATCAACATTAATGTGAAGAAGGTATGATACAAAGATTATATTAATATGAAGAAATAAAACAGTGCTCTGGCCTGAAAGTTGAATCACGATCGTCCTTATTATGTAGTCCTTTGAGCAAAAATAATCATTTATATTCGCACAAAGTATATAGGAAATAACATTAGGCCTTAGTAAAAGTTTTTTCAAGGATTTATTCTTAACAAGTGAATAAATATTATTAGAATTTTATTTTTTAAGGCTTATAACAGAGTTTCCATATTAATAACTTTCATATTAAAGACTACCAAAATACAATAAATTTGAAGCGTTCATAAATTCACATATACATAAATGAGTAGAATATAGAAATATGCTCTTTTTACAGATTGTCTTGTATAGGTTGGACAGCTTTACAAATTGTTTATGTATACATAAAAGGTAGTTTAAATTTATTTTGTCAGCCTTTTATGACTGGAATTTCCTGGATCCAAACTATGTTTGGCAGTTTGGTGCAAACAGGTTTAACGTTTATCAACAGTTAAGTTATTCTAATGGTACACATATTATCCAACTTTGGTCGTTGCCTCTATGTGCAAATATGGCTGACTCAACATTAGCTTGATGACGGCTCTCACTAATTGTTTTGAAATTAATATTTCCGGTTCATATTACACAAGCAATGAGTAGCCTTACATGATATTTACATACATTTGCAAATTAAATTAGCGATAGTAGCTAGCAACATTTAAAACGGGATTAACTTCACGCCATCATATTTCGATTTTAAGTCCATTTTTATCTCACATAGGCAAACAACACTATAGAAATAGCAATTATATTAGATTAAAATTTTAATCAGATTTTAATCATTTACACTTTAATTATTTAAGTTTTTTGCAAGCAAAATTTTTAATATTTTCCTCCTTTAAATTAAGTTAAAATATGTGCAATAATAATATTGTTACAAAATCAGAAAACCTAAAAAGTGTTGTGTAACATAGCTCGCTTAGCAACTGGCAAGTTGGGCAAAAAATATAATTTCGGAAACCTTCCTTACAGGTTCCTTCCAAGATAGGCCAACTTTCATACCTAAGCTAGATCTCTCACCTGTCGATCCAGACCTGCCTTTTATACTTCGCTGCCAACAGTTCCCAATCCAACTGTCATTTTCCATGATAATAAGTCCCAAAGCCAGACTCTCAACAGGGTTGGTCTACCTTCCTACTTCAGTGTTCAGTCATGGCCAATTATAGTGTATGTAGCCTTCTCAAGCGTGCGTCGCGACGCAGACAGTAACGTGAAGACAGTACAAAGTAATTGTTAAGGCGTCCTTTCTTATAATGAAAGAGCCCAAAATATATGCAAGACAATTAAGTACCTTCAGAATTTTTTAAAGCTAATATTATAATTAAAATGACTAAAAGAATATCTTCATTGACCTCCTCTTATATCTGGTCACAAAGTAGGATTGAAACCTATACCAAATAATTCTTTTAGAATAACATAAAATTCTTGAGCATAGCTAGGCTCTAAGACATCCCGAATTGTATGTCTCTCGGGACGTTTTATCTATCCAAGCCGATAACCTGACCGAAATTGAACCTGTTGGGGACAGGCCTAGCCTCTTGTACACCAATAAATCTTGATTAATTTTATAACTCATGTGCTAACATTAGAGATACTTACTTACTCTATGGCATTAGGATATTGAAAGCTCATTACCGCACTCACAAAAGTACACCACCTATCACTATCGTGAGCTCATTCTACCCAGTATTTCTCATTACACCCTATCTCTATCAGATATATCCAAATGTTATCCTAATATCTGCATCTGGGTCTTCCCAGTGGTCTTTTCCCATTGGGTTTGCCATTCAATACTATGAACGCGGTTCTTAATACTCCCATCTGCGCTACATGACTTGCCCACCCTAGCCTGCGAGAGTTTACCACCTTAAAAATATCTAGTGATTAGTACACGGTATACAGCTCATCATTATGTAGCCTCCTCCACTCCCCACTATCTTAATACATTTTTGGACCAAATATCTTTATAAGGACCTTATTTTCGAACACCTTAGACTTATTTTTGTCAAGTAAGGGTAAGAAACCACGTTTTGCACCCATAGAGAACAGCCGGTAAAATTATGGCTTTGTATATTCTGAGTCTTACACTAAATTAGAGATGGGATGTTCGAAATATAGATGCTTCGAATCCCTCGAATACTGTAGTATTTGAGATGAGCAAATACCTCAAAAACAATATATCTAAAACAATTATGAAGACCTTGACTTAACTTAAGCAATTGATAAAAGGAATTATATAGAATTGTGTGATGGAGAGAGTAGCAAAATCACTAAAAAGAAAGAAAACTGTATTAGTATCATTAATTTAAAAAAAGTGTTCTCTTTGTTGTTTATGACGTAATAGACATCACAAACATAATACCATTTGTCGGTAACACCGAGTCTCAAACAACTTTAAAAAAAAATTAAATTGTAAATGTTTTCCCTTCAACTGAAACTGTACATTATTAAATATTCGAGAACTCTTCGGATTTGAGATTTGAAAGAAATTTTAAGATTCGGATTCGAATTTGAGAAATATAGTATTCGACCCACCTATAGTTAAATGACAAAAACTAATATATATATAAATATATATATGCACGAAAAAATACTTTTCTTATAAAAACAAAATTATTATATTAAAACAAAACAAAATAATAAAATAAAAACCAAGAACACGATCTGAATTTCAAAATCCTTTACAATGGTTTGTTAGTAATGGGGAAGTTGGGATTTTAATTCCGGCCGATTGTACAATACTTACGAGTGTTTATTCGTAAATAGTTTGACCCAATCACCCTTTACACAAATACGAATACATTTCATTTAAATTGGTATCTTCCTCATCCCTACCATATTAGCATAACTTTATATATATACACGTATATATATATATACACACGTATAGCCCTAAACCGGTCGTGTGATGCAGTAGGGAATTTTTTTTTATTTAACATTAATATGTCAATGGATAAATTATGTCTATGGTACATATTAACAGCAGAAAATTAGATGTCACCATGACAAAGCTATCATGGATTAACATTAGCTTCTCTCATTCAACTAGTGGTGAATATTCAAGCACTACATATACATATAGAGCTGATCTAAACTAACTAAAATATTAGCACATACCTGTAATTCGTGGGACAGGCATTGTTAGAAACCTTAGGGGTAGCGTATTTTCTGACATATGGCCCCAATCTAACACCCTCCCTTTAGAACCCAAACATACTTTCCCCCCAACTACCCCTTCACAGCACTTCCTCCCTCTACAATCGAGGCGAACCGCAAGCAGAAGCCGATCTTAAAGCCCTTGCCGAAGCCATTTCAAAGCTACCCAATTAATATGCTCCCTCCAACCCCACGTCCCCCTTAATTTTCTACCGCCCTGTCTTTTCCCCGACGAAAACCCTTTACTTTCTTCCCTTTCGAACAAGTGATTTAGCACTCCGCCCTTCGGCTTGCTTAGTTTCACAACGTTAGAGCTCAAGTTATTGATTCTCATAGAATTTGCGTGTGTGTGTTATAATACTTCTTTCTTGAGCTGACAACATCAGATGTTGCTCCGAGCGGAGAGGTTCAATGGAACTATGGAGGAGATCAGTGAGATGGGGAGGAATAACATCCACGAGAGGAAGGATGAACGAGAAAAGATACAATATATAGTTAGAGTTAAGGGTGACTCCCACCCAAAGCAAAATTTCCTCCCACTGAGGCATTTCTTTCTAGAATAATCCGCCTCGATGGCGTAGTTGGCTAACGCGATAGTTTTGTGTTGAGCTAGACTGCCAAGGACGGGAAGATCAAGGTTCGGATCTCGCTCAGGTGAACTGGGGTTGGTTTTTCCTAAATGGTTTTCCCTCTCTCTCCAGGCAAATACAGGTTCACCTTCTCTATAGTCAACCTTCCCAATTCCTAACCCATTAGCGTAGTTAATACTTAGGCGTATAAGCCAAACGGTTAGAAAGACGTGGTGCTAAGTATTACTATTATTATTATTATTATTAAAATTATTTAAAATTATTTAAAACTATCAAATCAATTGCAGATTGTATAGATTTACAAAATGATGTAAATGGTATTCTACAATGGTCTTTGGAAAATGGAATGTCTATCAATAAATCTAAGACCAAATCTATATCTTTCACTAGGAAAACTAATCCTTTCTTTTTTACTTATAAATTGGGCAGTGATAACATAGTTCGCACCCTTTGTATTAATGATCTTGGTGTCCTCCTGGATAACAAACTTTATTTCCACTATCATGTTGACCATGTCATTTCCCAGTCATTGAAACTACTTGGGCTTATTAAATTTATTACTTCATCATTTAAGAAAGTTGACTGTTTTTTATGTCTGTATTATTCCCTGGTTAGATCTAAGTTAGAATATGCTACTGTTGCTTGGAATTCCATTACCTTAACTGACTCTCTTAGGTTAGAAAACGTTCAAAGAAAATTTGTTGCTGCATGCTATGATAAATACTTTAGTAACCGGATTTATTATGATTATGATAGAATTCGAAACCTATTAGGGCTCCAAACTCTCTTCTCGCGTAGACTTTATTGTGATGCCCTTTTTGTTTTTAATATTTTCAATAACATAATTTCTTGCAAATTTGCCCTTGATCATGTAGGCGTTCTTATCCCTTCTCGGGCTTCTCGTAATCAAAAATTATTTTTTCTTAATAGCTCTTACAAGGTAAGCCCTATAGGTCGTTGTGTCCATAGTGTTAATTCTAGATTTGTTGAATTCGACTTTTATCATAAAAGGAAAGCTAAACTCAGAGAGTTATTTAAGGATATCCCGTATCAATAATTTATCTTGTAGAGGTTCTGCCTATATTATTTAATACTATTTAAGTTTACATTGTTTAAGTTTACAATATTCTGATCTATTTTTTGCATAATGTTACTGCTTTTAACCACTATTTGGTTATTTATTTTTAATGTTACTTTTATTCTTATCATTATTAACTACTTTTTTGTCTCGTGGTTGTTTATCGGTATATGGCATTATTTGGCCATTTTTTGTCTATCATGTTTTCTTATGTAAATGTATGTATTGTAGGGTATGTACTTGTGTGCTTTTCAGTGCTGGCCTGTTATAGGTCTTACGACTGTTGGCCGGCACTATAATAAAGGAAATTGAAATTGAAATTATTATTATTATTATCATCATCTTACTAGAATGGAATTCTAAAATTTAACTTTGTGACCCCATTTAAAAATGCTTTAATTTATTTGGGGAAGGCTTGAATTTTATTTAGGCCTATAACTATTTAATTTGCAACTACATTTTACATTAAGAGTCATTTATAACAAATTAATTTCGTATTTTCATGATTGTTTTTAAATATAAAACTTAAAATATAGGGGTTTTATTACAATAGGTCAGTGTTTCCCAAACTTTCACCATTCGCGTACTTTTTGGGGACGTAGCCTAACCAATATACATATTTTCATTAAAATAAATGGTACGAAACTCCGCACGGACTTTCTCACTCCTTTGTTTAAAAATTGAGATATTACTAAAAACTCTTAACATGTGAAACGAAATAATATACACTAGCAAACACGAGCAAAAGTTACGTTATACTTACGTACAACATTTGTTGATTCCCTGATTTAAAATTTCTGATTTTCTTTTTAAAGAATTAAAGTCCTCACTAATATATTTGGAACAAAAATAAAATCAATATTGGGTCCACAAGGGTCAATAATTCGTAATAAAATTTTGACTTACGTTTAAAATTTACGACATTTTATTAGGGGTTGCACATCTTATGGTTATCGCATTTTTATTAAATTCCTCATATATAAATTTAATTCAATAAAAAAGGTAAATATTGACTATTTAGTCTAAGATGATAGAGATAGACCATTGCTGTATAAACACTTTCCCTAAGAGGTTAAAGAAAAAAGAACATAAACTTTTTGAGAGACTTACTTATATTCTATGGAATTCGAGAATTATTGCGTTTAGACTTAAGTAGTATCTCTGTACAAGTAAAGCTCACAAAATTGTATTAATATATTTGCCAATATCTCCGAAACTATTGATTTTATAAGGATATATTTCAAATAAAAGTTTTTTATTTTCAATAGTACTACAATTTTACAAAGATAAGTTATTTAGTATCTTAAATAGTTGCGGCGTTAAGGAAATTTACGCTTATGTAAAATACCCTAAAAATTATTTTCATAGAAAAATGAAAATAGCCATATTGTTTATAAACTTAATCAAAGACTAAATACGAATTTTAATCAAAATCGTTAAAGCCAGTTTTGAGAAAAATGTTTTTTTTTCTCTTTTCACCCTTTATCAAACTAATCTTAATTTTAGGGTTAAAAAGACACACAAACGGCATTGCAAAAAACAAATTTAGGGTTCAGGGGGTCATGAAACGTCGACATCCATAAACATCTCTGGCTAGATTTTTTTTAGCGGTCGTAATACTTGACCTGTATTCGAAAAGTTAAAAAATATATATATTTGCGTTTATCTTGAAAATTATTTGTTTTATAAAAAACTGTTTCAAATAAAAGATTTTTAATATAAATAGACCTACATATTTGCAATGATAAGTAATTTCATATCTCAAAGAGTTTCAGAGATGTGATAAAAAATTAGTAGTCATTTTACCGAAAAAATTAGTGTAGCCATTCTATTTATAATATTTATCAATACTTAGAAATGAGATTTAATCAAAATCATTAGAGCCAATTTTGATAAAATCGATTTGTTTTCTTTTTGCCCTTCAGTAAACTATCCTTAATTTTAGGGTTTGATATCCAATTCTATAAATCCCCCTGGGTAAACCTATGAAAACCCTAAATACCAAGTTTTAGCCCGATTAGTACAATAGTTTAGGCTCTAGTCCGAGGTACAGATAGGCATACAGATTGACAGACGGACGGAATATCAAAAACAACTTTTGGATTTGGGGGGTCATGATATTTCATCAAAATCTTGAGTTCGATTTTTTCTACGATCACAATACTTTCTCTACTTGTAAGATAGCGAGAAAATAAAAAGGGG
>CABFWO010000995.1:134274-164194 GCA_902155825.1 Timema genevievae
CCCCCCCCTCGTCATTTCTTTCTAGGCCAGCAAACTCACTCTACGTAAGGTCCGCTAACATCCAAATTCAAACTTTAAAACTGCCGCGTGTAAACAAAATTTTGAATAATTTCCGAATCGAGTGTCATTACATTCAAATAAAATAAATATCATCAATAAATCTGTGTTTATATTTTAAAATAGACCTGGTGTACAAATAACGTAAAACTGACCTTATTATAATTCTAATGAAAATAACAAAAATACATGAAATAAGAATCCAAGATAATATAACGTAACAGTGTAGGATACAGAAGGGCCTCAAGAATAATAATACTTCAATTTGACTCGACAACGAGGGGCATAAAACGAAAACGCTTCAATGTTGCCCGTAAATAATTATTATATATATTATAATGTATGGCATTTTACTATGACATGGGCAGCCTATAGCTACATCGTATTCATATGTAGACCTCCTGTAACATACAGAAAACTTAATGACTAACAATTTAAAGCTTTATATCTATCTATGAGCCATCAATGGATGCGTAGCTGGTCCCAAAGAAGATTCCGATGTCACGAAGGAAAAAGAAATGGCGCCTATTTTCTACTGCGTTCATCCAAGTTCTTTCTTTATTGCGATACCGCAGGCTCCTATTTCCTCCTGTTTTACATTCTCCCTTGTGAAATAAGAACACAAGACGGTTGTTTGTCGTTTCGACCGAAGCGGACAAAGTAAGGTGCACAGCGGATTGAGGATATTCGGGAGATTTGCGAACCACAAGGATCTACGTAATGCAAACAAAATGGGAAAGAGCGGGAAGAGTGAATCTTAGATGTGCGTCATGGATTACTTAGAGAGATGTATCGGGTCAGAGCTTTCATTCTGATGTACCGGTAGCTTTAGACGAATGGTTCGCACACCTGACTTTAGCCAGAGAGGAATTATAGCCGGCCGTAGTGAATGGAATGCGATTTTTTTTAAACAGAATCGTTCGGTAATTGATGAAATGTATTATATTAAATTCAATTTAATTTAGTTCTGAAACTCATATGAATATATATATATATATATGGTATATAGACCTACCTATTTGTATGCTTCAGGAATATTCCATCTTTGGGAAAATTTTGAATATTTTAACCCATATAAATAGTATTTTTGCTAACTTGTAGATATCATTAGGCTATATATATATTTTAATTTCTATAAGTACTTTTAAAGCAATTAATTTTTAGTTGAAATTCACTAGAAAGGCTCATTGAAAATGTATCCACCCCTCTCTATAGAAATAGTTAAATAATGTGTGTCTACTGTTTTAAAAATGATTTGGTCTGTTCCTGATAATATTTTGAGTCCAGAAATACGAAAATGTTCAAATAAAGAATGTCAAAGTGTGCAATGCTATCATAGAGCTAGATTATGAAACTTAAAGGTAGTATTATGGGCCAGTAGGTATAAGCCTAATTTTTAAGTTACTAAATTGATTACATATCTAAGCGTTTAATTTAGTTAAAATATTGTTCTTACAAGTAAAACTAATACAATTTTTTGGGGCCTTATCTTAAATTGTAGATGCATATTTTTATCTTTAGATTATTTAAATATGTTCATGCATATTTGGCCATTAAAAAAAAGTACTAATCTCACCTATTAAGAATGTTGTTCTTTAACGATCACCCTCCATTACATGTTCCTTTATGATAAAAAATTTAACTTGCATGGAAGAAAACTAACGACAAAAACTTTAACAGCGACACTTATAAGATGGAAACTAGTTTTTGTAATGGATTTAGCCGTCCATAAATTTAAAAATGACACGTGAACACAGGAATCAAACCACGGACCCTTATATATAGTGCAGTTATAGATAATTGAAAAGCCAATCCAAGAGTCCGGTGTTTTATTCACGTTTCCATGTGCTCATTTAAAATTTAAGGATAATTTAATTTCCTGTCAGGTCATCAAATAAAAACCTATTGTTCAAATGCATTACAACTTCGCCTCTACTTGTAAATCATCCAGTTCCTAATAACTTACTACGTGATTAGTGACACAATTAACACTCCTCTGCTGATGAAGGTGAGATCGAGGTTCGAATTCTTGTCCGGTGTCCTGAGGGTGGTTTTTCCAAAATAGTTTTACACTCTCCCTTCATGAAAATATGGGTTTACTTCCTCTACAAGTCAATATTATTTATCCATAACTCATTAGCGTAGTTAGTATATAGGCATGTAGCTCGAGCGGGTAGTAAGACGAAGTGCAAAAAAAACTCACTACTTCTCGACTGTCATAAGAAGAAACTTAACTGTCAGGTAAACAGGTGACACGTCATGAAATTAATGTAAAATAATAACAAGCCGATTCATACGCTAAGTAGCGGTAACTTTTGACAAATGGTGTGAATGTGTATGTAAGGTATGTATGTAAGGTATATGTGTAAGGTATCCTCTAAATATTTATCTTTATGCTGATCCAACTTTACTGTAGTAAACAGCTTTCTTTATTCATTAAAATAATGTATTATTTAAATACCAAATAAACACAACAGTTCCTAATGTGTGGCAATTTACAATAATATACTTTCTTTTCAGTTACAAATATGCTCAAAGCTATATTTTCAATGTCATGTTATAGAATGTTGCCAGGGCAAGCAAAGTTTGTTGTTTTGCACCAATATTTGTATATTTGACCAATCATCAATCTGATCCGCATTTATAATTGAGAATGTATTTTCGTTGAGAACTAACCTATGAGTATTCTACAGAGTGAGAACAATTCGAAGGTACCTTGGCAATACGGCAGGCATGCCTATTTCTCAGAAGTGTTAATAAGAATATTTAATTAGTTATTATAATTCACTTCAACACTAGGTAATGTATTATTGAATTTGGTCAGTTCCACTGGCCATAGTATTATAAATTACTTATTTAATCTAACGCATTATGGACTATAAATTTCTTTGACTCACATACAAAAGTATGCAACCTTTCTCTATCTTGAGATAATTGTATCCAGTTCCACTTATTACACCGTATTTATTTCAGGTTCATTCTAATATTATCCTCCCATCTGCGTCTAGGTCTTCCCAATGGTCTATTCCCATTGGGTTTACCAGTCAATACCCAGAACAAGGTTCTATAATCTCCCATACTTCCCACCGTAATCTACGAGACTTGATTATCCTAAAAATGTCCCGTGATGAGTACAGGATATATAACTCATCATTATGTAGATTCCTGCACTCCCTAGTATCCTAATCCCTTTATGAACCAAATATCTTCATAGGCATCTAGGTTTCAAACACTTTTATAAAGTATAAATTAATGTGAATCTCCAGTGAGTGTACAAAGAATGTCTTTTTTTAATCGTTTCTTTCTTTACCTCCACCCAAATGTATGTGCATTTACTCTAAAATTTACTATTTTCCCTCCTACCCCATTAGTCTAAGTAAGATTGGTATAGCCCAAACGGTTAGTAAGACACAATAACAATTAAATAAATAAAAGAATACAGCCATTACCTGACTTATGACACTTCACACTTACGAAGCTATTTGATTGCCACCATACACCGAACTTGAGGGAATTGTTTCACAGATACGACCATTTATCGACATGACGCTACATCACGCATCAGTGTCCATTTATTTGTATGATTATACATTAAAAATATAGTGCCTATAGTGTTTGTTTATTCAAGTGTTTTTTACGACAATTAGGTCCGTATATGCCGATTGCAGTGCACTGCATGCATCTAAAAGTGAAAAAAAAATGCATTGCTTCGAGTAAGCGATGAATTTCGAGCTACGACAGTGGTCTGGAACTTAACCTGTCGTAAATATAGAATATGTCTGTCATGTACTACTTTAAAAAAAATTCTATATAGTTCAAAATTATATTTAAAAAGATAAAATCTGCGCCCTTGTAAACCCCAAAAGAGTTTTAGATTAATCTTTGTAAAAAACTAATAAACGAATCTGTTATAGCATAAAAATATACTTTATCCGAAGATTAATAGCTTTCAAGTGTAGAACAATTAATTACAAAAACTAGAGAATAATGAAATGTTCAACACTCATTATTTCTTACTAAGGAGAGCTCAAGCAAAGACTTGTTTGAAAAGACAAAACATCTGCATCGGAGATCAAGAGAACAAGACTCATTTTTCTTCATCAAGTTTCAAGCTTCGAGCGTTTACAACTAAACGATTGCTAATGACTGTTGAGAAACGTTTGAAAGATCGAAGAAAAAAAAAACCTTTCTGCTTCCTTTACCTTTCGGCTCGACATTAATAGAGAAAATTTAATTTATTAATCGTTAATGTTAAATTCATTCTTAGCACTGTTTACTCAAGTTTAGAAGCGAATTGTTGGTATTATTTCTACGATAACTTTTCTTTCGTCGGTCGAAATATCAGTAGCCTTTGCACTCAGATGATTTGAAGATGTCACCTTTAAGAATTAGAGTTTTGAAATATTCCCGTTGATGACTATATTTTTTACAGGTTTTAAACATCGTGATGGATACCATTACCTTATCAAAAAAATATACCTTAGAAAGTTTGTTTGATTGGAATATTATCACTATTTGATATTAAATCAAGTACACATAGTTTTAAAATACATTATGTGTATTGCACTCCACTTGCCCTAAAAAAACACTCCATTATGTCAGACTGCAATCGAGCTATACCGACCAAGCAGCCATCATCGGCTGTCGAAGACAATGCCAGCTATCTGCTGATAAAGGTTGTCGTGTGTTCGTCACAGTTAATTCTCCAGCTGTTTGCCTCAATTTTTTAGACCGGAGCTACTACTTTTTCATGCAAATAGACCCTTATTTGTCCTCACTAGGTTGAGTCGACCCCATTTCCAGAACCACTGCTTCACAGTAAAATCTGGAATCACCGGGGATCGAACCCGGGACAACTGTATCCATAGCAAGGAACATTAAATACAACGGAGGTGGTCATCTTATATCCTATAGGCCTACCATAATGGAAAACATCAAGGTAGGCTTGTTACTTTTCAGGGTAAATGGAGTTTAAAAATATTTGTAACATATATGTTTTACATGCAATTGCACAATAGGGTTAATAAAGACTTAATCTAGTTTCATGTGGAATATAATAATGATGAGTTTAAATTCATCATTGTTTATCTGTAGAGAGGGAGGATCACCATTTGAGTTGAAAAATAAAAGGTGTCGAGTCCTGACCTTACTGAACAAAATAGGGCTCACCAGTCAAACATGCTAACACTGAGCAGACGATATCAGTCCAATTAGGATTAAATTTTTATTCATTTATAAAAAAAATATCAAAAGGTTAGTTAAGAGACTGACGTAGATTGTTTGAAGTATTTATAACATGTTTTATCTAATCTCTCTCGTGGCACCTTAGGATGTTCTCCTTGCGGACACGGTTTGTGCTGTGTTGTGCAAATAAAAAGGCCAAAAATACGGTTTTGGGTTCGACCGTCGCTACTCACGAGATACTGTGCGAGTGACATTTTGACTCATCTTCAACGTGATGACCATGATCTGTTGGATGGGAAACTCAGAACTGATGACAGATTTAGGGAATTTGTTCGGACGACAAACCAGTGCTTGAGTACCTAATTAATTTGATCGGTAATCGAATGGAGAGAAGAAAACTCCTATTTTAATGATGCTACTGCAGTGAAACAACAGTTTAAACAACTTGTTACATAATGTAGACGGTCCTTTGACGGGTGCAACATATTAGAAAACAAAAGTTATATATTTTGCTTCGATTCTTATCGACACTGGACGTATAACTTGTTATTTGTAACACGGAAAATGTTATAAAACATCAATTTCAATTATCATTTGATTTTCTAACAAGCTATAAAAGTTTATTAGGAAACACAAAGCCTTACAACTTTTTGCATAGTATAAACAGACCCTTATAAATAGTTTAGTTCCAGATGGGACCAACATACGGCCCGTGAATGGATTTTATCCGGCCCATGCACGATGTATGTTGGATTCAAAATACTAGTCTTTAGTCTCTCCATAAGGATAAAACGGACTATCACGACCAATTATTTATAACCTGCTGGTCTAGTCCCAACTCCATAGTGTAAACCCTACCTCTCTTTTCGTTTTACTGTGTGTAATCATGTCATACAGCGCTAGACATCTCGTTCTCACTTTTGGATAAGGGTTAAACTCAAAAGATTTGTCTATAAGTAGAATTTAATTTTTTCACATTCCAAAGAGGATTTTGACAATCCTCCCCCTCTAGACTCACCAATACAAGTATTGGATACCAGTGTAGAGGCGTACTCACAGTTTGAATCTGTATGTTTAGTCACGGCTTCTATAGACTCAAAGAAAATATGAGCGTGGTGTGTATTTTATTTTAAATACCTGTTTATAAGTTATCATGATCGTCTCTTCCAACATTTAGAAAAATAGATAGCGAATGTCGTGTTTTTAATAGAAAGGGGAGGTAGGAATATTTTTGTATTGTTAATAAAAATAGAGACATCTTGATAATTTTTGTAAGTTTCTTATTGGTGATTAAACTCCTAGATTTATTAAAATTTGCAAGGAAATATTCGTATGCATCTGGTAGTATATACATTTGCGAACAAACGTCCTCAATAATGAAGATAATATGATCCAAGTAGCGCTATCGAATCACGAACATCTGCATTCATTACTACGACTCTGTGTATACAAACCTACTCCAGATTTCAACACACTGTCACATGAAATGAAATCTCAGAAATACCATTAAGGGTTCGGCCAGACTGACAAGCGTGCGAGCGAGCGCGCAAGCGCGCAAGATACTCGGTGGCCACACTGGCAAGCGTGCGAGCTAACGCGTGATTAGCAGATAGCTCTCGATAGTTGTTGATGAGGCGGCTCCGAATCTTGGCTGAGAGAACTGAGGGTGGTTTTAATAAGTGATTTATTGTTGTGGTTTTCTCATCCTCTCTCCACGCTAATGGTGATTCTTATTTGTAAAGGCCTACTTTGATAATATTGACGTATTTTAACATATCAGTTTTACATATATATATACATATAGGTATGGTGTAAGATCTTACCAATTAAATTAGGCCGTTAGTAGCAAGTGTGCTAAACCTATCGATATTAATAAAAATGTCAAAATGAGAAGTTTTCCTAGCACTATCTTTCAAGCGTGCGCGCTCAGTCGCTCAGTCGCTCGCTCGCTCCAGTCTGGCCACCTCTCATTACAACCAATGTGTTGTATTTTATATTTTAGTCATTCGCTCGCTCAATCTGGCCGTCCCCTTAATTGGTGAATTATTATTATTATTATTATTATTATTAATAATATTATTATTATTATTATTAGCACCGCGTCTTACTACCCGTTCGGGTTATACGTACTTACGCTAATGTGTAATGGTAGGGTGATTGTGAGATGAAATGGAGGACCTACAGTTTAACGTGGAATCCGAACCACGGTGGAGGCCTGGCATTTCACACATTCACAAGTTGTGATTAATACACATCTTGTCAGAGGTGAAGGAAGGGTTTGGCAATCAGAAATTGGTGAATTAATATACATACTGTACATATGATTAAATAAACTTATTTATCCTTCTTGATAAAGCTATGTTTATTAAGTTATTAAAAACATATTTAGATTTTTAAAAAATATTGAAATGCTCCAGGATGGTTTGGAATTGAAAGTAATTATTATGTATGGCGTTGAGTGAACAAGAAGACTAAATACAGGCTGATAATATAGAGGCTTATAATGTTGGAGCATGAACTTTAACTTCAATATATTATATTAATATATATTTTACAGTTATCAGTTTTTAAGTGTCAAAAATAGCTGGGAGGGGGTTTCGAGACCCGGCCCACCAGATGAGAGGAGATGTGTCATATGGCCCATTTATAATTTAAGTTGAGCACCTTTGGTCTAGTCCATTACGAAAGTGATGCCTGAGACCATTCGACGCATCAAGCAAGTTTATTTTTGTTGATTCTAAAGGGGTACCCAAAAATCGAAATGTACGTAAATTTAATCTTATCTACAGAGTTTACTTAGCATTTGTTAGGCTTAGTAACTAGTTTCAACCTATTCGTTTGCTCTGCATGAGGTAGTAGGAAGATTCTTAGGAAATTATGTGATTCCCATCACGTAACAACCCCCTGAAGACAGCAGAGTTCCCAAGACAAGCGAGAGCATAAAGCGAAGAAGCAACAACCCTTCTACCAAGTCTGGCAACATGACATGTGTTGGAGGGTGTCAGGGACGACAGCCCCAGCCCTAGGAATGATGAAGTGACTTTAGGGTAAGGGCATCCTACTAGGGTCGCCGTTCAGAGAGAAACGACGGTGATGAATGACCTTGACCGGCAAGAAAAGAGGGTATGGTATGATGGTGGGACTCAACACTGGAAAAAAAAAACTCATTACTATTTAGGTGTGGAATTCATTGGCTCATCTTTATTTAGGTAGAATGAAGAGGAACGCGAGTTTATTTTTTCTGTTTTTATGACCATACAAGATGTCTTGTATAAAATAAATTAAATAAGGCTTCAGTAGATACAATTAGTTTAATTGTCTACTAATAGCAATCAAAAGTTCTTTAATAATTGTCAACCCTTCTTTCACCTCTGACAAGACGTGTATTAATCACAACTTGTGAATGTGAGGAAAGCCAGGCCTCCACCGTGGTTCGGATTCCACGTTAAACTGTAGGTCCTCCATTTCGTCTCACAATCACCCTACCATTGCACATTAGCGTAAGTGCGTATAACCCGAACGTTAGTAAGACGCGGTGCTAATAATAATAATAATAATTTAATAATTGTTAAGAGCATCGCAGCATTTGACTGGACATTTTTTAAACGAAGATAAAATGTCATGGTCAAATTACGCAATGCCAATTACATATATTCAAAAACTGTTGAGATTTATTATAGATAGAAATTTAAAATAAGTTTATCTGCTTAAGTAATATTTGATTTATTTTGGTCGAAAAGGGTTTTTTATCATAAAAATTGAAAATATGCAGACCTTATCACGGGTTTTCTTACATTTAGACTTAAAAGGTACACATGAGGGTTTGATGACATGGAAAGTCAATGGTAGTTTTAAGGTGATCGTAATGATTATTTATTATATATTTTTAGGCAGTTATGAAAGTATTTTTTAAAACCTAAGATGTGTTTCAATTAATTTATACTTAGAGAATGTGGCAAGAGAGGCAGGCACATATCAAAGTTAATTTTAACATTGGCAAAGTGTTGTACAGAATTTCACGTAATATTCGCTGTTAAGAAAAAGGTGAAAATGTGAAAAGACCACAATCCCATATAAATGAAGTTGACACTTGACGAAACTTGTCGGTTGAACTAGAAGACAAAAAGCCAAGTTGGCACATTTAGTTTAAATTAATGTAAATACTTTTTATGTTTATTTTAATGTTGTAACTACAATTTATTTTAATTGTATGTATGTATGTATGTATGTATGTATGTATGTATGTATGTATGTATGTATGTGTGTATGTGTGTATGTGTGTATGTGTGTATGTGTGTATGTGTGTATGTGTGTATGTGTGTATGTGTGTATGTGTGTATGTATGTATGTATGTATGTATGTATGTATGTATGTATGTATGTATGTATGTATGTATGTATGTATGTATGTATGTATGGATAGAGGGATGGTGGGATGGTGGGATGGAGGGAGGGATTGAACAAAATAGGTCTCACGAACTCTAGAATTGAATATGACATTTCGAGCTTAACAATAGAATTTTTTTTCTCATATTAGTAGTTATCTAAATTTTAAATACGTACACTACAGTGTATTTTAACTAATGCCAACTCAATATAAGAAAAAATGTACCTAAAATAATATTAAAATAGTACTTTAAATTTTATTTGTTGTTTTAATCCAACGTAAATCTCTAAAAATGAATGATAAAATTCATATTTCTAACAAATATCTTAACACAAGTAATATCTTATTTTTAGTTTAACATAATGTGATGACATTTTTTTAAATTTTAATTTTGTCTTCAGTAACATTATGCGTTATTAATATTATTATATTATGCGTTATTTATATTATTTGAGTAAATTTTTAAAATAAATGAACTATAAAATAATTTAACTACATTTCATAATCTCATTTGAATTGATTTGTAGGTTTTAAGAATTACATATACTTGTTCACATCACACAACTTGTTAACCTAATAAGTGGTATCAAATGGCAGGCATTGTTCTGGAACTAAAGGTTCCCCGGTTGACATTCTGTCAGGGTTTGAATGCAATGATTGTCAGCAGAATTCAGGTTACGCACACTACCGTGAAATCAATAATAGGCCTATCCCCGCTATTGAAATTTGCTGCCGCCAGGGATGCCCTTCAGAGCGCATGCGCCCTACGGGCAGATTTTCAAGGATTGGCCAAAGATATAAACGTCAGGGTTTGAAAGGTATTTTGTTTTTAATACAACAAATAAAGTTTCCACACCCAAATAAACTGTTCAGTTGAAAAATCAAACATGTCTAAAATGATTTTATTCAGCAGTGTAATCTATAAATTTGTTTATTGAGTATAATAAAATGTATAATAGAAGTGTATTTACGTCTATTATTGACAATATAATTTAATTCACTAATTTAATATTAAAAATATTTGATATTTTACATCATTTTTTCATATTACGATAAGATTATTTCATAAATAAAAACAAATTAATAGTTTTAAATTATAAAACTCTTTTAGTTTAAAGTTTACAAGCTCTTTATAGAAATATTTTTATTCTTATGTATAACTAGATAAATAAACGACTATTTTAAAATAGTTTTTGTATTTAAAATTCCATTTATATTTCGAACACTCAAGGTCGGTCGACTTACCTATTATTATCTACTCTGCTAGCATCGATAGATCCTATGTATTAAAAATATCTACTCTGCTAGCATTAATAGATCTTATATATTATAATTATTTATCTAATCTGCTAGCATTGATAGCTCCTATATATTAAAAAAAATAACAATCAACTAAACATCAGATTTGGTATAAGCTATAAGATAAATAGATGAATTAATACAATAGAGTTTAATAAAACTTGGTCAATAAGCAGATGATCTTCAAAACATGTGTGTCGATTATAATAGTGATATGATAAATACATTATAATTTTTGTGGTTTTTAATACACTCAAGTGTTATACATTAATTTAATTTGATGACAGGAAAATAAAATATATAATTTTTGTATAAAAACATTTTTATTAAATTTTGATATTCATTTAATTTGATTACATTAACATAAAATATATAATTCTTAGGTAAAAACAAACTTAAGAAAAAATATAAATAACTTTGAGCCCTCACGAAACACCCGCTATATTTCAATCCAAGAAATACTGATTTGTACAATTTTTGCACAAAATAGAATCAATCTCGACAAAAACTAGAGGTCCTATTCTTAGTCCCTCACAATAGGTTTCAATCCCCCTGAAGCGATCTACTACAATAAAATCATGACCTTTCATTCTCACTGCGTGGCCGTATCTATTCTTGGACTTACAATTCTTATGACAGCTCCCAGGCATGATACGTCTATCCTTCGTTTATTAGAAATCTCAAGAGAAGAATAAAAAAAATAAAAAAGACCATTTCAAATCTTTATAGAAGAATCTTCTGTTCGTGTTGCTGCAATTCGTCGTCGCTTGATTTGTAAAGAAGAAAGTCATAATTCTCAACTTGGTTTGGAAAAAAAAATGTTCCTTTTCATAAAACGTGGCTTTTAAAAAGCTCAGATTTCAATAGATAGAATATCTAGAGGAGTTGTGTGAATGCGAAGGTTACTGAAACTCCCTAAGGTGATAATCGAATGTTTATACTGCAGTTCATCATCGAGATTATACTCAGATCCAACAAACAACGAAGAAGATCTACTTCTCAGAAGTTTAACGTCTTAGTTGTGTTCATGCGTCTTTGATTGTTCAAAGTTTCAAAGGGTAAATAACAGACTTCATGAATAGCATTGATAAAATGGTTTAAAATATGACACTAGTGTAAGCCTTAAGGCATATGCGATATACCATTGAACTACTCTCATTTGTATGTTATTATAAAACAACTTTAATATTTTCATTGAAGTATGCTAAAAAAATTATTAAAGTTCAATTAAAATTTGTGTGTTTTATGGCAGTGAAAATGTGAATGAATGTCTCCAACAATATTTTGTTTAAAACAGGACAACACAAAGAGATTTCAAGCACAAAAAAAAGTTTAGAGTAAATCAAATCTTACTTGAACATCCTTAAAAACACAGATTATTCACTACCGGAGAAAATGTTATGAGGCATCAATTAATTTAACTACGTTTTAAGCGAATAGCCCGAACGAGTAGTAAGACGCGATACTATTAATAAAAATACATTTTATATAAATATAATTTTTCAAATCTTGTTCCGTAGACATGTTTGTGACATTTATAACTAAGGTTAAAGTTCGGCTAAAGAAATTACAACACATATTATGATTGCCGTCAATCTGATATTTAAATTAATACTACTACACTGGCGTCAATGAAAGTCAAACACTTTATTTAGAATGTTTATTTTTTATTATTTGAGAACAACTAAGAATGTCTAATAAAAGCCATTTATGGTAAACTATAAAATAGCCTTGGTTCAACACTGTCCTCACTAACAGCTGCCAATTGTCGAGTAGGCCAATATCCAATCACGCAGCTAGTCTACTGTCGACAGGAGTAGCTTGTTGTCGTCTGGCTCTTTAGCTTGGTTGGTAGCGTGTCTGTCTACTGAACTAGGGTCCCGGGTTCGATTATCGTCATGGCCGAATTATTTATTGTTGTTGAATTTTAGGTTTACCCTCCTATCCCACAGTGATGGATTAAGGACTGGGGGCTTGATACTATGTTTGTTCTAGATTTAAGTTAATCTATAAGTTTTGTGCTGATATAATCAGTCGGTACAGATAGTGTACGTTAAATACCCCAAATGAATTAAATGAAAATGAAATGATAGATAACCATTTGTCCAGAACAGCTTAGGAAGACATGTGAATTTTTACTCGGGCGTGGTCTAGATAAAAAGTCGTCGGATTTGATATTGGTTTAAATTGTTTTATACATAAATATTTAGTCTATTATTATATTTACCTGCTGTTCAATTTTATGTGATCCGTATAAGTTAGTAGGCTACTGTTAGCACCTTATTGTTATTAATTCCTTTATCTCCCGGTGTAGAGCATAGGGCCCCAACAAAGTTTCGCTTCTTCAGCTAATCCTTGTTACGGGTTTAGTGTTCGGTTGATTTCAGGTGGAGTGAGCTATTAGTACACCCACACCATGAATTTCTACGAACGAACGAGAAAGAGCCTGCAAATTTTGCCGGAAAATGTATTTTCACATGCCTATCAGGTATCTTTTATATGACAAAATCGACTTGGGGCCGATGGCTTTACTTCACCTCCGAAGGAAGTTGTGCTACGGATTTTATTTTTTACTCTGTAAAATTCTGCAGATGGGTTTGAACCCACTATCGTGGGGTTCCGAGTAGTTGTGAAGCTTGGTTTGGGTAATGCCCCCCCCCACCCTAGGTGCTTTAAACATTGCACCCCCTTTTGATTCCCCTCCACAAATTATTCAATTTTCTCATTTAACAACATAACACTTGTAAATTTGACCGGGTGAATAAAAACTCATATAATAACAGTTGATTTTTATTTTTTATTTAAAATGTTGCCCGAAGCTTCTAGTTCATGTATATTAAAACGTTAGTTCAACATAAAAATCATAAAATGCGTAAAATTTCTGAAATAAGGCGCTGGTTGAAAAACGGATAACTACGCCTTAAACAATAGTTTGGGAAAATCTTAGTAATACGTATTCCGTCCACAGTCTGATAGAATTAAATAGTCCCTCCGTTCCGTCCTTTTCTTATTTCTTTTAAAAATTAGCGCCCCTACAAATCATCTTTAACATTGCGCCCCCAAATTCCTCTTCAAACCTCTTCACCCCCGCCCCCACACACCTAAAGTCCGAGGGGGGTGCAGGGACATAGCTCCACCATTGGTCCTGAGGCGAGAACTTGAGCGAACTAAGCCTTAATCCTGTTCTAATCTAGTTTCTCGGTGACCGGAAAGTCAGGGTTCGATTCGAGGCTGAATGCACAGAGGGTTATTTTTCTCTCGAGGGTTTGTCCACTCCTTCTACCCTCAAATGCGGGTAAATTTCCTAGAAACTATATCCACCCAATCTTATAGCGCAATCAATTAGCGTCCATTAGCGTAGTTAAAATGCGGATAAACCGGAGGGGTAGTCTGAGACTTAAAAAAAAAATCAAACTTTTACACTAGCATTAAATGAAAGGTATATTTACAAAGCATCTACAAAAGTATCAGGTATACAGATTTTGAAAGCATTTAGTAAAATATATGGTATGGTGCACCGCAAAGACTTTCTCACTCATTTATATCGTTATGCTTAAGGCATATGGAACGAACGGTGTTTTGTAAATATAATAGGAAAAACCAGAACTTAACATTTCAACAAAGAACATACATGAAATAATAACACCATTACAGAAACATATTATTTGCTATGTATATTTTCAACTCCACATTTCTAAACGTTCTATTTAAAAGTTTCCTATAACTTGTTATTATATTGATTCTATCAAATGTTATTTCAGATAAAATTTTCTTAAATTTAAGACTTCTACAACTTTGCAATGATCAGCTATTACGTATCTAAAAACTGGAAATTTCCACATTTGTAAGTACCCTCAAAGTCATTTTTACGGTTAAATGAGATGAACTATTTTGTTTGAAATATTAATCAATGCCAGGATATGAATCTTAATCAAAGGCGTTTAAGCTGGTCATGCGTAATTTTTTTTCTGTTTCTACCCATAAGTAAACTACCTTTAATTTTAGGGTTGTATGGATGAATTTAAAAAAAAACTCTGGGAAGCATTATGAAAGCCCAAGATACTAAGGTTTAGCCTGATCGTTAAAATGGTTTTGGGTCTAGTCCTATTAACATACATTGCAGAAAATACTTGTTTAGGTTCAAGTGGTCATGAAAAGGCTACAACCATAAAAATCTCGCATTAAATGTTTTTTTGACGATACCATTACACTCACTTCGAGGGGCCGACAGAAATTCTAAATAAATCAAGTCCTATTTCACTTTTTAAAATTCAAATAGAAGGTCTAAAGTTATATGTATGATACACTCTATTGTGTTTAGTACCTATATTTTATATATTATTGTAAATAAAGTATGTACCTCTTATACATAAAATGTATGTATTTTATTGTATCTATTTATCTGAGGTATTTAAAAAGCACTTTCTTAACCAATTGATTATATCAGTACACAATAATTTATATGAGCTAGCGTGAACGGGCCTACCAATTTTGCCGGAAAGGTATTTTCACATAACCTCCAGGGTTCTTTCATATGCCACAATCTATATGAGATCGAAGGAAGTTGTGCTATGGATTTTAAACGCTCAAGAAAGATCCGTTGACCCGGGATTGGTTTGAACCCACGAACATCGGGTCCTAGAACGAACACTTTATACAGACCACCAAGGTCGACAATTATATATAACATACCATATACAAATACGATACCATATTATATATTATACATAATATACTATGCTAATATAAGTTATATATATTAAAATATGACTGTCTCTGTGGTCTAGTGGTTAGATTTACAGGATACAGACCCAGATGTGACGGGTTCGATCCCCGGTGCCTCCAGGATTTTCCTGTTAAGAAGTAGGTCTGGAACGGAGTCAAACTCAGCCTCGAGAGAACAAATAATGAGTAACTACTCAAATGAAAAGTAGCAGATCCGGTTTGGAAAACTGATATTAAATCCCAAAGGGCTCATTGTGCTGGCTATATGACACCCACTATTCGCAAATGTTGGCACTATCATCGCAAACGGCGGTGGCTGCTTGGTCGATATATAGTTCACTTGCGGACTCAGACCATGTTTTTAAAATTTATTACACACTTAGGCCTACAATATATAAATATTTTTAAGTATGGCGATTGTAATGGTCTCAAACGTTTCTTTATAAAATAGCGCTAAAGATCATATTTGTCATATTTATTTTTCATTCATTACGTCAAATAAGAGATGTATACACACACAAACAAACAAACAAGTTATAACTAGAATATCAAACCATGGAGCTACTTTATACAATAGGTTTTGAGTACTGACATCTGAATGAAAACGCTCGAACAAATTTGGTTAGAAACCCCGGAATAACATAAAAGCAGAGTAAAAGCAGCAGAGCATATTTTGACACGGGAGACGTGAGAAACATGGTTAGACAGACACAGATAAAGATAGAAGTATAAAAGAGGGGGCGAGGGGGGGAGAAAGAGAGATATAACGCCAGTTTTACATTTCAAGGGATGGGACAAGGTAAGAGGGAACCACGTCCCTCGGACAAAAGTGTGTGGCAGCCATTGTTGGTCTGGACTAGTTCTCCCCTTCTTCCTTTTCTACGAGATTTTAGTCTGGTTGAGGGAACTTGAATCGACGTCTGACAGCCCCCGACGATCTTTGGAGCGTGTGCCTCACAGTACAGAATCTCGGACTGTAACAACGTAACAACACCACCAACCCTCCGACTTCGTGTGTGGCCACGTGTGTTCACACGTGCGTGCGTGCGTGCGTGCGCTGAGGATGTCACGTGGTATTCTCTGGACGTAGGAGTCAAACCCTTCGTGCTCTGTTTATTTTATTGAAACTAAAGGAAACGTTAGCTATTCCGTACAGTACGTGTTCAACATTTCAGTTTGTTAGTTTTTATACATTCACCCTTACTCCACTCCATATGCATTAAATAAAATCGCCTTTCGAGTGTTTTCTTCTATCTACGCATCTATAACTGACAGAAGCGTCAACTGGAATTGAAGTTTTAAAGCTTGATTCACGCGTTCGTCGAAAAGAGAAAGCAGAATCTTCTTGAGTGATGCATCAATTTATACACGCAGGCAGAAATATATGTTCATCTATGATGCTTCGTTTTAATTCCTTTGAGTTTAGTAAACAAACAAACAAAAATTGGTTCAAATAATATTGTTATTAATTTATATTTGGTGTTTAGTAATTAGTTGTATTAATATACATTTGTGTGAGTTGTCCTTTTTTTTACCACCGTGTCTTACTAACCTTCGGATTATATGCTTATTTATTATACTAATTGTTTAGGGATGGAAAAGGTTGAATTTAGAGGAATTGTTTCTGCATTCGCGTGGAGAGAAAGAGAGAGTGGGAAACCATTTAGGGATAAACAACCCTCAGTACACTCGACCAGGATCGAACCACTATCCACTCGTCATTGGTAGTTTAGTTTAATGTGAGAGAAGCGCCTTAGACCATGCAGCCACCGAAGTGGGTTACACTTGTGTTAAGAACAGTTTCATAAATTGCATTAAATGTCACTTTGATATAATAAGCAAATATTAAAACTAGTTTGTATATTTTTTTAATCCAATATTTAGAAGAAAATACATGTTTTGTTTTTTTAACTATTCTAAATTGGAAAACGTATCCAACTATTAAAAGTTTTAAGATTCAGTATAAATTATTAATGTATTGTTGCATATAAATATTAACAAAATAATTTTTTTTTACTCACACAAATATAGTAAGCTATTGTGTTCCTAGTCAAGCTTTATATTTAGAATTGTAGAATGGTATTTATTGTGAGAAGCTTTGTAAAATATCTACTTGTTAATTGAATTAGAATATAAATCTATATATAAAAATACTCTTACAGCTAATAGCCATGTTTTTAATAACAAATAATGCATGGCTTACTTGTAAAAATCATACAATGATACATAACTAAGCTTCATTTGATAAACGTTAGTAAAAAAAAAACAGAATCATTCACTTTTATTCTTTTTTTAGTCTGAGAAATAATTATTTATTCCATTTGAACATAGGTTATTATTTTTAAGACATAAATTACTTTTTTCCTCAACAGGTGGTACCACAGTTGTCTTCCTATTAGTCATGGCTTGTTACTGGCATTACCTTCTCTTTAGTCATGCCACTTGTTCATTCAAAATGAAAGAGTAGGGCAGAGAGAGAGAAAAATATGACACGAACTGTAAGAAACAAAGTTTTGTGTGTAACGCTCGTCTGTAAATATGAATTTAGTGGTTTTATCGCGATAAATGTAACCAACCGTTGAAGGCAAATTCGATTTGAACACCATGGATGAAACGTATTGCATATTCCACACTGATCAAATATCTAATACGTGATATCAGTTACTGTTTCTCCTCTTTGGAACTAAATGGGGTGGGTAATGTTACCTGTGGCGGCGGAGTAAAGTGCGTATTAGGCACGCATTGTACGTGCTTGGTATAGGATATACGTAAGTACACACGTTTCAAGAACAAACAAGACTGTCATCGACTTTTAGATAAGTATGTTATTAATTGAAAACTTGTGCGTTCACTTGTTTTTCAGATATTAATAATAATGATAATAGTAATTTATCTTAAAATATGTTGTGTCTTATCGTAGGGAACAAAACCTACACGAAAAGAAAAGAAGCTCTTAAATAAAAATAAAGAAAATAAATAAATAAAATTGTATCAGTATTATTATTACTAGACCGATTTAATTACATCTTAGTTCCTGGCAGTAACATAAACATACCCACATTAATAGGGTAGAGGACAATTAGGAAACAGTTAATCAGTAACAGCACTAATTACATCAGACTGAAATTCAAGCCCCATCAAATAAAACAAGATTAGACTAGACTGATGCTTTTGACTTTATGTCCAATTGCGTGGGTTGTTTAAAACAAGTACACTACTTGAAAATAAATTATTTTCAAAAACCTTATGAAATATAACTTTGTAATTTCTTATATGAAATAATGTTTTCTTTTAAAAATTAATATACATTTATATATAATTCACCAGTTGTACAATACACTATTTTAGTAAAATTAATTTGTATCAATTCGTGATGTTGGGTAAATTTAATTTGTAGTATTCACAATTATCGCATCAACAATAAAGTGTTTCCATTGTGGAATGTGTATAGAAAGGAGCCAGGTTCCTTACATAATAATAGGATATGAAAATCTATTTGTAAATATCATAAAATTAACAGTCATATTTAAAATCCATTTTCGTTTCATCAATGAGGTCATGTTGGATAAATGAGGACATAAATGTGTGAGAGTCATTCCCTGACAGCGCAATAACTTAATTTCGAACCACCGAGCCTCACTACTTATTCGTCTGGTCATTCATTAAAAACGATGTGTGCTACACTAGCGTAGTACGGCCTACCATCACACATCTACAATCTCAATGGTGTCATTAAAAGGATTTTTTTTAAATAGAATATAGTTAACTTTATGATAGTAATATTTCAGTTTAAATATCCTTGTATTTTATCACGAACACCGCTGTGAATATTGTATCCATAAATAAAGGCGAAACTTTATATATATATATATATATAGTTCAAAAAGTAAATTATATAAATATGTATATATTGTCTACATAACTTACTGCCAATTCAGGTGACATCAACAACTTCGACTAATTTTGTATCTTTACAGGACGAAGATTACTATACAAGATGATCCAAAAGTCACGCTACCTAAAGAAAAAACTTATATTTTGTACCATCATTTCGGCATATTGTTGATTTATTCAGCACGCGTGATTCTAGAAAAATAAGCACAAACGATTGTTGGCATTCCATGTACGAGTTGGCCTTAAAATAATGTTCCAAAATGAATACTCGCTCTGCTCGTGAAAAACTCATCTTACACTTTCAAATGTTGTAACTCAACTGACTAGACCTAGTGTCTGTCTCAAGGTCACATGGCTTGCACAACACCCTGCCAACATTACATTGTTGCCAAGCATATAAACAACATGTTCATTTTCCATGTTCTTCTGCGAGAAATATCCTTGGAAAAAACAAGGTTGCGCGACTTTTGGATCACCCTGTATAAAATTTAACATATTTGACTGAAAAGAGGTAAAACTACAGTTGAAATCACATTTGTAGGGACCCCAAATCCTAGTGTATCCATTCGAGATTAGAACTGTGTCTCAACCCTTCAGCTCAGTGTTAAAAACATTAAGGTGGAGTGGAAGGGAAGGAAGTAATTTTGCAGGTTTTTTTTTTAGTAAAACATTTTTTCAGCAAAAATAAATCAAACATTTCTCCAGTAGAAACATAGGAGTTTAGTTTTCTTCGCATGGTGATATCAACAGTTGTTGAATATTTGTCAAGAGCATAGCGGCATTAGATTAGAAACTTTATAAATGAAGAGCAAAAGCTATCAATAAATTCCAGGACACCCTTGACAGATATTCAACAACTGTTGATATCACCATGGGAAGAAAATTAAACTGTGTTTTAACAGGATAATTTTTTGATTTATTTTGACCAAAAAAATTGGTTTGATTTTTAAAAAAATCTACAAAAATACTGTCCTTAACTCACCTTCCCTTCCACCCCACCTCAATGAAGACAGTTTATATGTTGTTCAAAGTCCTAGAAAAACGTAAATAGGTACTGAAAATAATTGATCCATAGAAATATTTTTGTTAGGTTATTTCCCCCGCACCAGCTGTGAAGAGCAAATAGGCCTCAGTAGAACAGCAGCTGGATGTACTAGAGTGGTAATTCCTCTTCCCTGGCTTCCCACTCCCCTTCCACGTAAATACTGGTGCATAGCATCTAAATTCTATCTTCCTCCTTATTGAACCCATACATTACTGTAAATTTGGCCCAAACCAGTGGACTTGCAGTCTAAATATTATGCTCATAATGAAATGTCCAGATCATTAAGTTTTCCAGTGATTGGGAGGTCTAAGTTCAAATTATGTTTGGTTGTACTGGAAGTGAGATTTCCCTAAATCTTATGCAAGTGCATCTAAAAAAATATATATCTACTCATCCCTTCCACCTACTTACTTACTCTATGGCATTAGGAACTCGAAAGTTCATTGCTATACTTATAAAGGTCCGCCACCTCTCCCTATCTTGAGCTAAATCTAGCTAGTCCATCTCATCGCACCCTATCTCTCTCAGATCCAATCTAATGTTATCCTCCCATTTGCGTCTAGGTCTTCCCAATGGTATCGTCCCATTGTGTTTGCCAGTCATTACTCATTACCTTGAACATGTTTCTAGAATCTCCCATTTGCGCTGCATGTTCTGCCCACCGTAATCTACGAGTACGAGACTTGATTATCCTGACAATATCTTGTGATGAGTATGGGGTATGAAACTCATCAATATGTAACCTCCTACAATCTCTAGTTTCTCTATCCCATTTTGGAGCAAATATATTCCTAAATTTGTTTTCGTAATGAAAGGTAAGAGACCACGTTTCACCCCCATAGAGAACCACCGGTAAAAATACTGTTTTGTATATTCTGAGTTTTACATTCTTCGACAGCAGGTGAGGTGTTAACATCTCACTGACCAAACACTTACAGATTGGCGTGGTTAACATATATTCATAAAATCCAATCAGATTGAATATTAATAAAATGGTGTGAGCAGTGAGCACGCTAATAGGGCTGATGGGTAGAGTGAGACTATGAGACATCTCTCCAAACATATCCAAAAGTTCAAAAATGCAATCAAACGTGCTCAAGAGCTAATCTCACAACCAATTAACCGGGAAAATTGATACAAGATTATGCTCAAACCAGCATCGAGGTGCGGTTTTTATGCTTTTTAAATCTGGCAACAACAAAAACGGGACAAATTAATTTTTTTTATTAAATTTTTCTATATATATAAATTTGGTGGAATTATTTAACTGGTATGCACACAACTATTTTTTATAGCTAGTTAAAATACAGAAATCCACTCCACAATGCAACGTCCAATTTAAGCCGCTGTTCCTTAACTAGTAGTTATCCGTGGGGTGAGACAGGCTCTTAAATTTTCAGTGGAATTTGCCAGCGTGAAAAAAAAAATACTTAGGGCTTAGTTTTTTGTTTTATTTTTGGGAGATTTATATTTCTATTAAGATAAAAACCACAAGTAAATGGTTATTTATTGAAACAAAAATATGAACGTTTGAAGCAGCTGAACCCTACTAAACTGCTACACCCTCCCTGTAAACTGTAATGAGTTGTAATCCTCGTTTGAAAAAAAAAAGAGAGTTCTTTCTACACAAAAGGACGGCCCTTCCTTGAAAGAACTGATGAGGGTGAGTTAATAAGTGCCACATCATGGGGCATGCGCTAAGCCCCACAATCACAGCTCCTATGTGGACTGGATTGAAAAAAGGGGTAGAAGGTTCTTCCAACTTTACGTTCCTTCTGCGACAGGGGTGTGTAAAGGGTTTCCTTCATGCATATTAATTCATGGAATGGTTATCAGGAAAGTCAAAATTTAGAAGAAATTTACCCACTTTAGTGTGGAAAGAGAGTGGAAAACCATTAATGAGAAACTTTCCTCAGTATACCTATTCAGGATTCGAAACCAGATATACCCGTCAATGGTGTCACAATCCAATCCAAGAATGATGCGTTTGATCATTGGATCACTGATAAGGGTGTGTGTATCGTTAAAATACTGTGTCATCTCTAGTATTTAATTTAAAAAAGTTATTTAAAATAATGTTTTTAAAATCAAACAAATGCAACAATCAAAAGTGAATATTGTAGCCTATGAGTAAAAAAAAAAGATTTAGGGATTTCAAAAACAAGACAGTTAGGAAGATATTTGGTCCAATTAAGGGATTAGGCTAATGAGGAGTAGAGGATATTACATAATGAGGAGTTAAATAACCTGTACTCATTACAAGACATTGTTAAGATCATAAAATCTCGCAAATGATGGTGGGCAGGACATGTAACAATGGATGAAGCTAAAACATGTTCAGGGTATTGACTGGCAAACCCAAATGGTACTAGACCATAGGAAAGACCTGATGCATATGGGAGGATAGCATTAGAAGGCACCTGAAAGAGATGGGTGTAATGAGATGGACTGGGTAGAGCTTGCTCAAGATAGAGTTAAGTGTCTGACTTTGAAAGTGTGGCAATGAACTTTCGAGTTCCTAACGTCAAACGTTTAAGATTTTATACATATATATCTTTATATATCTATATCTCTTTTTAAATGTATACATATATGTATAGCCTACATATATATCTTTATTTAAATATATACTTATATATTTTTATATAAATATACATATTTATATCTTATATTTCCTCGTTTGTGTTTTATATCCCATAATATATTTACCTATTTGTTGTGTGTGATGAATACTTCTTATGAATTTATGAATATTATGAATTATCAACTTTAACCTTAACCTTGAGTCTGCTGGGTGGGTCAAAACAAATAGAATATAAAACAAATTTAAATAGGTTTGACCAGCTACGCTTAGTTACTTTATATGCAATATCTAATTTACAGATTTATAGATCCAATATCAACATTTCATTAATAAACTTAATCTAATTATTTGAAAAAAGTTTACTCCGATATTTATTTTAACCACGTAATATAAAATAAATGAAATGTTTCTTATACCAAATAGATTAAATGTTAGTAAAAAAAAAGGAAAGGAAATAATGACCAGTATGTTGATAAATACTTTTTACTTTATTTAAATTATGCTTTAATTAAAATTTGGTGCATTAATTAATTAGTTATTGTGTGTAGGGATTTTCAACGGAAGAATTCTTTTTTAATTTATTTAATTGTTGTTTTAGATTAAATTTAGTTTATTGACTAATTAATTAACTACTGTGTCTAGGGATTCTCAACGGAAGTGAAACTACACTCATGATGAGATCAATTCGAATTATAAATATCTAGTCAACTTTAATAATTTCTAAAACCTAAGTTTCTGACAAAGCAGTCTAACTCTAATGAGCTAGACTTACGTTCACATGTAAAATTTGAGATTGTATGTTATCTGTGCTCAGTTAGAAGTTCAAGGCCTAGATCTATAAATTAAGGTTAAGCTTTTGTAAAAAATTAATTCATCCCGGTATTTTTTATCAAAGCTAAACACACATTCATCCCAAGACCACAAAGCCAGCATGGTGTAAGAAACGTCTACTAGAGAAGTGGTTCTTAACCTTTTATGACTCGTGTCCCCCTAAATATTCTAAAATATTTTCGCAGCCCCCAATTATTATTAACATATTAATCATTAAAACTTACTCTAAAATAATTATTTATTTACTGACTATAATAACAAACCAATAAAAAACAGAAATTAACTTACCTAAATTTATTTAATGGGAAATCAAGCTTTTGAACGCTTTCCACAATCTTGTCTATTCATGTTACGATTGTATTACTTAATGCTATTCGCATGCAGGATTCGATTCAGAGTCGATTTCGCTGCTTCAGTTTAATATTTACGATTGTGGTAAATCCTTTTTTCACATAAATAAGCAGAAACAAAGGGCAGCAAATTTTGAATGGCGGTGGTAAACAGTTGGGGATTATTTGCACTATCGATGATTTCTATTATCCGTGTTTCCCATCTCCTTCATTACCCCGGAACATCGAGCGTCTACTATAGCTACTTATATGCTTACAATCATCGAATTATTTCTTCCAAAACGGTAAATTTAATTTAATAGTCTTCAGTAATAAACAAATAACATTTTAAATTACTTTTTTGAGGCCCCTCAAAAAACATTTCGTGGCCCCCTAGAGTTCCACTGCACCCCGGTTAAGAATCACTGTAATAGAGCACACAAATTAAATATTTTTTAACTTTGATAGATTTTGAATTAATATAATTATAATTTGAATTTTTGTAGTTTAATAAATGAGATCTAAAACATGGGACCTAAAATTTGGTTAGTATAAGGCATATTTATTGTGAGGTTTGTACACACCTGAATTTTCTTCCCCTTCTGACGTTTCCCCTCCAATGTTCATCAATAATACGATACACAGTTCACTACTGGATCCTTCTTTTGTTCAGGGCTAATACCCTCCTCCAGGAAATACTGGACTTACACAACGAGGGCATTGATGCATTTTCAAATAACATCTAATAACATATTCAAATAGAGAATGAGGTTCATGAGCCTAAGAGGGCTTGAACATCATCCCCTCTTGAACGCAGCACAGGATTAGAGCTGAGTTTTTCAAGTGGAGCTGACGTGGGACAGGTTTGACTTTCGGGCGCGTTCTAACAGAGTGTCAAATTCACGTTTTGTTTCAGGTTTTTAATGAATTTTTTAATTATGTATTAATATAATGAGGGATCCGTTTCAATGGGCGTTTGAGCTAAGGTTACAACCTCCTCTGGACTGGTTTCCCGGTGATGGTAAGCTTTGGGGTTCAAATACCGGCTTGGGCACATGTATAGTTAATTAGCTAAAACAAAATAAACAAACAACATCCCAACAAAGATGGTCCACAATATGACGTACACTTACATTGACAGTTTTTTTTAACCGGTAGAGGATCATTAATAGTTCATTCTGGTCAAAGAAAATTAATCGAATTCTTATATTTAACGTCCATATCATTTAATTATATAAGTAAACCACTTCAGTGGTACCATGGTCTAAGGCGCAACTCTCGTAATCGACTAAACTGCTGAAGATGGGGAGATCGGTGTACGATCTCGGTCGGGTGTACTGAGAGAAACTTTTCCTAAATTGTTTTCCTCTCTCTGTCCATGCAAATTCAGGCGCAATTTCTCTAAATTTAATCTTTATAATCCCTAACACATAAATGTAATAATTACATGGGCGTATAACCCAGACGGGATAAAAGACGCGTCGCTAAAAATAATACTTAGCACTTTTCTTACTACCCGTTCGGGTTATACGCTAAGTACTAATTACGCTAATGGGTTAGAAATTGGGAAGGTTGAATATAGGTGAATAGAACCCGCATTTGCGTGGAGGGAGATTGGAAAACAGTTTAGGGAAACCCCCCCCCAGTTCACCCGAGCGAGATTCGAACCTCGATCTCCCCGTCCTCGGTAGTCTAGCTCAACACGAAACTAGCGCGTTAGCTAACTACGCCATTGAGGCGGGTCTAAAAATAATATATAAGTACGTACTACGTTCTTAAATCATCTATTGTAAAACTATTCTTTTAATTAATAAGATGAGATTTTGATCTTATTAGGTGGATACATCAGGTTATTAAATCTTCTTTCTTATAAACTAAATATACAAAAGGGTATAATATGGTGTATCTCTTGAAATAAATATATTAGGGGATATGATATTGTATTATATTACTTTAATTTATCATAAGAAATTGGATTTCCTGATTTGGACACATCAAGGTATCAATTAATTCAGTGAATCGCCTTAAATATAAGTTGAGCAAGACATCTTCTACATAAATGGCGTTTTAATAACTTCATATAATATAATTGTTTGATTTTAAATGACCCCTATAATCTCAAATACTCCCACATAGTATTTCTAAAATGTTTATTTGACCGAGTTCTCGGCTTCCAAAGATAAAACAAAGATCTTAAAGATGTTTATAATTAATTTATTGACGTGATCTTCAAAATCACTAATTCAGTGAACTAATCTTAACATAAGGGATAGGGTCAGATCCAAATGTGTCCGGACAGACAGAATATTAAAATCAATTTTTTTTTAGTTTGGGTTTACATAAAACATAAAGATTTATCATAATCTCACGATCAATTTTTTTAAGATTATAATAATTTCTCTTGAAATAAGAAAGTAAAAAGGTCAAAACCGTTATTTACCTGTAAATAAAATAGAAGAAATTGCAAGCCTAGAATATCAGCGTGAGAACAAAGGTGTCACACAAAAAACTGAATACCATAAGAAGACGTGCCACACAAATGCCAACTTAGGAAATTTTATCTGCGCACTCTTATTAGACTTAGGAACATTTGGGGGTCATAATGCCATAGAATAAATAAGTAATGATATATTATATATTAATATTAGCGTAAATAGCTAACACTGATGACCACAAAAAGTATGTTTGTATTTTCTTAGAACTCCTTCCTACCAAATTATTATTATAAATGTAATAGTAAATATGACATTGAAAGTAAGAAAGACTAGGAAAGTGGAGGCCATGGGAATGAATTTTGTGAGGAACGTTAGCTATCACGAGGAGAAACAAGATTAGGAATGAAGTTATCCGGGAAAGAGTAGGGTACAGGGAGTACATGAAGATATTATAAGAAGTAAGACTGAGATGTTATGGAGATATAATGAGGGCGGAGAAGGAGAGGATGCCAAAGAAAATTATGGAAATGAATAATGTAAGAAAAAGACCACAGGGGAGGCCAAGAAAGAGATGGGAGGAGCAGATAACAGAAAATGTGCAAGTGATAGGAGAAGAATGGAAGCAATTAAATGAGGAAGAATGTATTAGGAAGCATGGTGGAAGGGGAGAGGAAGCTGGAGACATTTTACTGAACTGATCCGGCCACAGGTTGGAAACAGTTGATTATGACGATGACGATGATGATGATTATGAGTAGATATGAATGAGCCCTGATATGTAAATTCGAATTGATATAAATAGAAAGAGTATGAAGCATTAAAAGGAGGCGAAAAGGTTGACAGAATTCACTAATTTATATAGTCCCAGAATGTCTATCGTTGTGTCAATTACCGCTCCACAGGGAAGTTTGCCCAACATGTTAGTGTGGGAGTTGGTAGGCAATGTATAGCGACCCTGACGTGAAATAACATGACAAGGGAAAGGCCAACTTTTGGTTTTACAAAATCTCGCAGTTCTATTTATGGTCACGCGTTCATTGACTGATGAATAAAACGTGATGATTTAGGCTTAATGGGGTAATATATCTATTCATTCGTCAACCAAACGTTTCATCGGGTGTGATAAAATGTTTGATTCAGCGTCCTTTGTTTTCCAGTTCATTTTTTTCTTCTGAAAGAAAGCCTACAGTTTAAAAAAAATTGTCCAAAATTTTAATTAAATTTTGAGAAACTATGTGTGTTTTACCCGTTTTTTTCCAGACACTAAACCAGGGATCTCCAATTATTTTTGATGGAGGTCCGTTTTAAAAACTCGACATACTTCCGAGGTCTGGCAAAACTTTAACAGTGACTCAAATTTAAGCCCTATAGGACAATACTAATTCAAAAACGTGATTTTATTTCCATTTAGTTATTTTACTTATTTATTTTTGCTGGCCTACCATGTCTACTACCCTCCCACCACTGAAATAGCAGAATTTCTTTTGTTTATCGTTATCTCGTCCGTGGTACACCATTGCACTAAACCATCATTCTGTTTTTCTCAGCTCTCCTGGTTTTCATGGTGAGTAGTAACCCTGTTTTCTTATTAAATAAAAGTAGGTAAGTTTCTATGATTGATTATTATAATTTTTGGGTAGTACATATTACGTAAATTTAATTATTTTTACTCGCCAAGTTTAACATTTTAGAAAACATTCCAAGATAGTAATTTAAGTAAGGAGAGCTACAATATTAAATAATAAGACTTGAAAATTGATGTACTAGTATTTTTTTTATATAATCAAATGGACTAAATCAGTAAAAGCTCATTGAAAATTACGATAATAATTTACAAAAAATTTAAGTTAGTAAGCGATTTACTAGTGTTAAGGTATTTTTCTAATTGAGATATAGAATTTTGAATAAAAACTATTTAAAATACAATGACAATATAAATTTTTGAATAAAAACCAGATTAAATGTGCTATAAAGATTAACTAATGATGATATGTTAAGATTTTATTCTATTACTATTTTTAAATTCTTAACAAATCATCACTAGTCAATCTTTATAGGGACAGAAAGAGTTGTAAATTAACTTTTTTTTTAGTTCTTACACACATAAAATTAATGTAAAGCTTTATCATAATCTCGTGGCCAAAAATGTTCCATATTGCTTACTATCTCTTGATAGGCCTATTATAAAAAAAACTAATAGATTTGTTGAATATGAATAAATTAGAGGATTCAACCACATATCTTATGCAAAACCATTACAAAAATCTATTGAAATTAAATTGTGCTCAACAATATCTTATTCTCCCACGTCATTATGTTATCATATCAAGAGAGCATTAAACAAGTATTTCGACCAGTGATATAAGGTTAAGCATTTTTATTAGGTAAGGGACGTGTTTGAATAGTAGCCTGACATTATTTAAACTAGTTAAAATAAGTAGAGGCTACCGAGTTTAATTACAGTAAAATATGTAATTTATTGCAGTGTAAATTTGCTACTAAGCCGGTTGAGTTTAGTGAAGGGATAGAAAGGGACGTGTTATTGGGAGTTGATTGGCCTCTACTTGATACTTTTTCTCACTAAAATATTTATTATGCTAGTATTTTTGTATTCACGAATAATACTTAAACGCTTTGGTGATAAAAGCAGTGATTTTTTTAAAAGATAAGTATATATAACTGATGAAGTCTTCAGCTTTATTTGCATGCAAATATAAGAATTCACGTTTTAACTATGTACTGTACGTGGTATGAGTCACAGTTTAGCTATTAAAATAAAAATGAATAGCGCTAGCGATATTACATTTGTATAGTATGTGTTCATAGAATTGATTTAAAACTACTCTTTAAAGTTCCTATACATTTTACAGTTAACATTTGTTTACACTTTAAATGGGAAGATACCATAAATGAGCATATTTTATTATGTTTAAATAGGGTTTATGAACTTAATTCTAAAATCTTTATGTTTTCCATGCTTTCCAAAAGAACTTTCCCTTTTTCCAGAGCCTTTAGAAAAGGAATTAAATTAAATTTTGAGTAAAATGGACAGTTGTTAATTTTGCTAATAACGAGAAGACGTGACCTTGATGGTTAGATTCGTGTAGTAACTAAGCAGTCCTATGTTTTATGGAGAAAAAACGGGGGGGGG
>CABFWO010000995.1:167237-207448 GCA_902155825.1 Timema genevievae
TAGGGTGATTGTGAGATGAAATGGAGGACCTACAGTTTAACGTGGAATCCGAACCACGGTGGAGGCCTGGCATTCCTCACATTCACAAGCTGTGATTAATACACGTCTTGTCAGAGGTGAAGGAAGGGTTTGGCAATCAGATAAATCTGTGCCGGTACCGAGGATCCAATTATATTACTTTAGACAGTGAAGACTCTTGTTGGAGTTGACAATAGCTATAGTAGGATTTTAGTAAGAAGAAATATTTGGAAAATGTAAAAAAGATAATTGAGTAGAAAATGTATACTATTTTACTATCGTACTAGTTTTAATATAAAGGTATTAATATGATATATCAAAGGTGGTGGCTGAGGATCACATGGTTTGTCTTATGGATTAGTAAAATTATATATAAAACCAGTAAACCCTTGAAAACTTTCGTACATTCCACTTTCCCCTCCCCCCCTAAAAAAATTTAGTATTTTGTTGGGTTGATGAAATTAAATACGCAGCGAAGTGTATACACAAAATAGCAGATAGTTTATTTTAGGTAATTGATACGAAAATTTAATTAGATTTTATCTTTTAACTTTAACTTTAAACAAACAATGTGTTTTAACGTAAAATGAGTATGCTATGTCAGAAGTCGGTAAAAAAAATCCTCTCCACTGATACCTTATTCACCGCTGTAGGCTTTGTGTTAGTTGAGGAAAAGGGATGTTGACAACAGAAATAATACACAGGATTACTAATCTAGCTGTCAGATAAAGTTCTTAATTTGAACATTGTACCGTATATACTCTAACCAATGGTCATACGGTCTTAAGGTGGGGATGCAGGGAACGCGAGTCAAGGACAGTGTTTTATTCAGTTTTTAAATTAAAACATTATTTGGCCAAAATAAATAAAATAACAAACATAAAGTTTAATTTTCTTCATATGTTGATATCTTTAAATGAAGAAAAAAGTTGTCATTAAATTTCAGAACAAATAATCAAGAAATGTTGATATCAACATGTGAAGAAAATTAAATTCTATTTTTTTACTGGGGCAATATTTAATTTATTTTGGCCCCAAAAAAATTCTTTGCCATAAAATCTGCAAAAACACTTTCAATTTCTCGCGTCCCCTACCATTCCACCATCTTAATAGTCAGATTAGCAAGACGTTGAATTGCTAGTGAAGGAGATATCCGGGTTTGAATATCAGCCAGATATACTGAGGATTTTCAAAATAAGATTTGCTTTGGGTTCCTTTAATAATTTATTTAATTTAGTTTGGGTGCACTACATTCCTACATTAAAATAAGTCTCTGTCCCTACTCGTTAAACTAAACCACTATATCCACGGTCCGTGGAGAAGGAAAATATTTAGTTACTAAAATAAACTCTTCGTTGGCTGAATGGTCTAAGACCTAAGAAGTCACTCTCGCAGAATACTACTCTGTGGATATAGGGGATATAATCTCAGTTGGGTGTAATAAAAACAGTTTTTCTTAATATTTCTCCACTTTCCTTTCACGCAAATGTGGGCACACTCCCTTTATATTCAACCCAACTCATCGGCGTAGATGTTATATACTATGCGTACAACCCAAACGGATAGTGGAAATGTGGTGTCAGTTTTTTTTTTTAACTCCTGTCCAAGATAACATTCTATACATTTGCTACAAGTCGGGAGATTCATACTAGACTACCATGTCGCGAATAATTTTACTCCAAATCGAATTAATGACAATCATTTACGATTAAGAAATTCACGACGAGGAAAAGTTTAATACTAGTTTTAAGTGATATCAGATGAACCACATGAGCACACAGGTTTAACAAAGAGACCCATCCACATAGTCCATAATATTTTACGTGCCATTTTTATGGAATTTGAGTCAATTCCATTAAAATAATATTGAAATCTGTTTGTGGTGAAAACTTCTCTCATAAATATAAGAATATGCCTTACGAGCGTATCAGTTACCAAACTAATAATTTAAATTTAATGTTGTATTTTTCTTTCACTTTAATAATAGGATGGTTCCCTAAACAAACAAAGCAATAAAAAGGTAGACCATATTATAGCATTTTAATATTAATTAAAATAGTATTTTGTTACACCAGCTTTATAGTTTATTTCAGTAATCATTTAATTAAATAATTTAATATGACTATTTAGTGTTATAATAATGTTTTGTAGCAGAGAGGAATATATAATTTCAGTTTAATTAGTCCTACATTTTAATATATGATTAAAAATACCTTGTATAGTAATATACATAGAATATTACGTGATTCAAGCCAGGCAACTTAAACTTTTTTTTAATAAGTCAAGTCACATCAAAATTAATATTGTGCACGTAATTTAATTGATATCTGCTTTGGTGGTTGCATACTCTAAGGCGTCCCTCTCGTGTTAGACTAGACTGCCGATAACAGGGAGATCTGCGTTCGAATCCTGGTCGGGTGTACTGACGGGGGTTTTTCCAAAATGGTTTTCCACTTTCCCTGCATACAAATGCAGGCACACATCCTCTAAACTCAACCTTCCTCATCCCTAGCCCATTAGCGTAATTAATACATATGCGTGTAACCAGAACAGGTAATAAAACGTGGTGCTAAAAAAATTATTTGTGTCTTTTGTCTTCATAAACAAACGCTAGGCCTTCACCCTCAAGTTGAAAATTACTATAAGTGGTCATTTTAGAATGTTCCAAAATGTGAGCAAACTTATAATACTATTTTCATTCTATCGGTTGGGAATTATTAAATCAACTTAAAAAATAAATTATGAAAATATTAGATTTTTAAGAATATTAAATTAATGGGAGCAGTTCATAGTAGTAAATACAACATAAATTGACCATCTCAAGGTCGACTAACCGGAATATAAATTACAAGATTAATATCAAACCAAAAGACGTATCCATGTTCAGGTATCAGAATTCTATAATTATTTATAACAGCAAAAAAAAAAAGATAAGGAAAGTAGTTTCTTAAAATATTTTTATTTTCAATTTTGTTGGATTTTTTTTAAAAATTAAATAAAATGGATTCAGTGGTCTCAATGAAAGTGTTTTCTACAAGAAAAAATATGGAAAATCACACAACGATGCAAATCCTGGTTCTAGTATTAACTAAGAGAGGTGTTATTAAGTGGGTGAGCTGGTCTCCCTATTTGGTTGTTTTAGAGTGATCAGCAAGAAGTCTGGAGGACATGGGTTGTATTCCGGACGGTGTCAACTAAAATATTACCCATTTGTACACATCTCGTCCTGTTTTCAAGCACTGAGTATTGCTACCCGTTTGGATAATACGTTTATGTACTAATTACGCTAATCGTTTTAGGGATTAGGAAGGTTATAAGAGAAGAAAGTGCACCAACATTTGCATTACTAGAGAGTGGAAAGCCATTTTGAAGGGGGAGGGGGGAACTCAATACACTCGACCGAGATTAAAACCTCGATCTCCCCGTCATCGGCAGTCTAGTCTTCTCCAAGAGTGGCGCGTTAGAGCACGCAGCCACCGAAGCAGGTAGTTGGTTCTAGTATCCAGTGAGTAAAGATAGACGGGCTATGGTAAGGCGGGTATCATTAGTTGTGCTATAGTAGGTTAATTTAGTTTGTAGGGGTAAGGTGTCGGACTTCTGTGCTAAGGGTCCGGGGTTCAATCCTCGGTCACGGCACAAATTTATCTGATTGCCAAACCCTTCCTTCACCTCTGACAAGATGTGTATTAATCATAACTTGTGAATGTGAGGAATGCCAGGCCTCCACCGTGGTTCGGATTCTACGTTAAACTGTAGGTCCTCCATTTCATCTCACAATCCTCCTACTATTACACATTCACGGAAGTGCGTATAGCCCGAACGGGTAGTAAGACGCGGCGCTAATAGTAATAATAATAATTATTATTATAAATGACAGAATATACCCACATTTGAATATTGAGCGAGTGGATAATTATTTAGGAAAATACAGCCTCAGCCGGGGGTCAAACTTCAGCCTCCACACTACAAACAAACCATAGCATACGATACGAACATGTGCCTACCAAACTAGGTAAATATAAGTTCTTGACTTATAGCTTATAGTAAAAAAAATTAACATTAGATTTGATTGCGTATACCTCCGTATCTTGGTGAACACAGTTTTCAACTAAATTTAATTTAGTGGAAAATTGACACTTCTTGTAAGTGTGTATCGAAACCAAGACCTTTCAACTAGCGTGCAAAGCCTACAAAACTGAGCTATTCAGAAAAGTGTTTATATAAAAAAAACTGGCATTGTCCCGTAAGAGAACCACATCAACCATCACATCAACATCTGTTGGAAAATATAGTGCCAACATTTGCGGAAATAGAGTGGCATGTGGTCAGCACAAAGAATTCTCCAGCCGTTAATCTCAGTTTTCTATACCGGAGCCACTACTTATTTATTTAAATGGCTCCTCATTTGTCCTCGAGAGGCTGAGTTGACCCCGTTCTGGACCCAATGCTTCATAGAAAAATCTGTAAGCGCTGGGAATCGAACCCGGGGGCCTCTGGATCTGTAGCCAAAAAAACTGACCATTAGATCCCAAACACGCTATTTAAATTATATATTAAATTTAAATAATATAACAGGCTAAATGGTAATGCTACCACGTGGTATGCGCTACTAAACCCTGATCTTTAAAGGAAGCCAACTTTCAACAACATTATTTGAAATTCATTAAAATTTGGAATTCTAGAAATATATCTTATTAGATTAGATAGTTATAACATTCATCTAAAACTTTACCAAAAAAGTCTTATAATACTTCCTTATGTATTACTATATAGTTCCTTTTTTATTATTAATTAAACGGATTAGACATAAGACTGTAAATACAATTAGAGTATTTTTTCCACTCCATTGTGGAAAGTTGAGTTTCCGTTTTTCAAACAATGAAGCTTCCTATGAAAATAAGAAAGACTTTAGCAAATGTCTCCCAGGCAAAGGGCGACTTGCATGCAGGCCCCGAGTATACACGAAGTTGTAGCTAAACAACACAATACAGAGCCTAGGCAAGGCGATTCAATTTCCGTTACAACCCTCTACTCTCAACCCCTGGGCGAATATATCGTGGTGTGGGTGGTAGGGCCAATATTCTACGACTTCAACACAACTCGTGGTGGTGGTGGTGGAGTGGTGACCACCGTTGACGTAAAGATAGGAGTTCGAATCAGAGCTGACTGCTCTGAGAGAGTTATTTTTCCAAATGAGACTTAAGGTGGAATGAAAGGGGATGCGAGAAAAATAGTGTTTTTTCTGTTTTTATATCAAAACATTTTCTCCTGTCCAAATAACCCAAATATTACTCCAGTAGAAACCTAGAGTTAAATTTCTTCCCATGGTGACCTTAAGATTTCTTGAATATTTGTCTGATTGTCCTTGAATTTAATGAGGACTTTTTCTCTTAAAAATGTAATTTAAAAAGTTTCTCATCTAATGCCACTATACTCATGACAGATATTCAACAACTGTCGCTATCACCCTGTGAAGAAAATTAAATTCTATGTTTCTACAGGAGAAATGTTTGATTTATTTTGGCCAAAGAAATGTTTTGCCATAAACACTGCAAAACACTGTTCTTTTCTCGCGTCCCCTTCCATCTCACCTTAGCTTGTCGTTTTATTTTTCTTTAAGAGCTAGTGTAGATATAACTAGAATAATTTATACTCCTCCACCTTACTCCTTGTACAATTCTGATAATCATTATTGTTTTAAAAACACAAATATCTTAAATTAAAAAATAACCAACTATCCCAGTTAATGTATTTTATCTGAAGGTGGTTTTTCATTAAATTGTTTTTCACTCTCCATCTATGCAAATTCGGGTACAATTCCTCCAAATATAACCTCACTAATTCCTAAAAACACTAGCGTAATTAGTACATAAGCGTATAGCCCGAAAGGATAGTAAACTGTGGTGCTAAAAATATATATGTATTTTGCGGCTAAAAAGTAAACTAACATTTTCACGTCACTTAGTTCTAGTACACGAACCAAACTCGGTAGTCTTGATGTAAAGTGCTCTTCTCAGAATTATATGATCGTGGGCTCAAACCCAGCTGAGGCTGACGATTCTTTCTCGAGCAAACAAAAATCCGTAATAAAACTTCCTTTGGAGGAGAAGTAAAACCGTTGAACAGATGTCAATTGTGGCATGTAAAAGATCCCTGGAAGGTATATGTGAAAACACCATTCCCAGAAATATAAGTAGGCTCTTTCGTGTTTGCTCGTATAATTCACTCTGTTTCCCAGGGAAAATATCGGGGGTTAGCGTCACTGAGGAGCATCCGACTGTAAAACAAGTCCGCCAAAAAAAAACATGGCAAGTTCATGTGAATTAGAAAAACTTCGACATCGCATTAGCGGAATAAGATGTATAAAAAGAATAAAATTTCTAGGACACACACAAAGCCAATAGCCCCTCTTCACCAAGTCATTAATTACCCCTTAGCTAACAGCAGCTAATCCAATATCATAGAGATTATCAGCTCTTTGGATCTCCTTATGACAGTTATCAAACTTGTCTTATTATCATATTCTGAAAATTGAAAAAATGACACGTGGACACGGGAATCGAACCCAGGAACTTCGGCTCTAAAAGCACAAATAATAGCTTTGACCATTTGATTCTTGTCTTATGTTTGGTGTGCCGTACTTTCCCTTAAAGTGAAGTGAAAGACAAAGCGAGTTAAGGTCTATATATTTATTTAGAGTTTTTATTTTTAAAAAAGACTATATTTTTGACCGTATTAATTTTTTTCAAGTATATACGTTTGGTTTAAATTCCTATTCATAGTAGAGAAACAGTTATTAATTATTGGTTAAAGGCATCGCGGAAATTGACCAGTACCGTTATTAAAAAGTTAATGTTAAGATAACATGACGTTCATAACCGATATTCAATAAATATTGAGAATACCTTATGTATAAAATTAAACTAGACGTATCTATTCAAGCAACTTTTTTTTAACAGACTGTTTTTGTTTTAAAAACTGAAAAAATTACTGACCTTAACTCGAGTCTCCTTACAACCAATCCATAATGTATTTTTTCAACTAAAATAATAGCGGTAGTGGCAATACTAATAATAGTAATCAGAATAATAAACAGCAGTCGTGTTCAGAGTTTATGAATATATCACCTCACTCTCTAAACCGGACATACGCTTCACTCTTATTATTTTGAAACGATGATATTTCTTTATGAGACAGTAATGCATGAAGACATAATTACTGTTTGAGGAAGAATTATCAGACGGAACGAATTCATCTCGAGTTACATCGTGTTGAGGTTTTAAGGGCAAGGTATGGCTACTCTTTTTTTTTTCCACTGTATCCAGTGACCAATCATAAACTCAACGATTAATAATTTATTGTATGTTTTTATGTCAAGGCAAGAGTGTGGTGTTGTATCTCATACAATCGGAATAGAAAGTTTCTTCAATTTATATCATTTGTATGAGAGTTATCATTGTTATTTAAGGTTTCTATTAAAAATTAAGGGTTTTTAGAGTCTGGTGTTTCATATTACGTTAGCTCTAAGGTTCCTTAAACACCACCTTCTTTGGCATATGATACTTAGCTGTCTTGTCTACTCCAAATCGTGAACCACGTCTGTTCGCTCACGGACTAAACGTCAAGCTCATATATTCTGTGTTTATTTGTGATGGGGAGCTTGGGGTTATAATCCTTGTTGGTTGTACTAAGTGTGTTTTTTTCTATGTGGTTTCACACTAACTCCACGACAATGGGGATTCATTCCTCTAATTTCTTACTTACTTACTTACTTACTCTAGGTCTTATGTTATCGAAAGTTCATTACCGCACACACAAAAGTACGCAACCCATCCTTATCTTTTGCTAGTTCTATCCAATCTATATCATTACACTCTGTTTCTCAGGTTTATCCAAATGTTATCCTCCCATCTGCTTCTGGGTCTTCCCAATGGTCTTTTCCCATTGGGTTTGCCATTCTCAATACCTTGAATTCTGTTCTAGATACTCCCCTCTGCACTACAGGACCAGCCCACCGTAACCTGCGAGACTTTATTACCCTAACCATGTCTGGTGATAAGTACAGGGTATGTAGCTCATCTTTATGTAGCCTCATCCACTCCCCCATATCTTCATCCATTTTTGGATCAAATACCCTCCTGACCACCTTGTTTTCGGACACCCCCTCTAAATTTTACTACCCTTATTTCTACTGCAAAATATAATTAAATACGGAGAGCTCAGACAAGTAGTAATACGTGGTGCAGTTTAATTCCTGGTAATAAGACGTGGTGCAGTAGAACTCCAAGTGAGTTCAAGCCATTTGGGCCAGTTTCATAAATGAAACTGGCCCATTCCATCCTGGTATAGGTAGTTATCGTCTTGTGTTTAGTTTCGAGTAACACTTAAGTTGTACTAAGAGTGTTTATGAAACTGAGCCATAATCTCCAAGCAAATCAACCCAAACACACTACCCATGACATAGGTATATCCTTGTGGACTACCTTTGAATGCTTTGATTCAATATTTTCTAGACCTTTTCCTCCATTTACTTTCAAGATATAACAGGAAGCCTTGATAACATTAAGGTAGCCTATTTATTTTATTCAATGTTGGCAAGTCACTTTTGCATGTAAGTGTACAATTTATATAAGCATGGTACTCATTAAGGGAGAAAACGTAATAACATGGAAACAGTTCATATAAACCGTGTCTATAAATTTCCTACTTGTGACTATGACTTCATCAAAAATATAAACAAACATGGGTTCTTAAAACTAGATTACGTTTTTATTTAATTAGTTTTTGTAAAAAACAAAATATTTCTGAACCTAGAACTAGATATTTTTATGAAAGTTCCAATGTTTTTTCATGTATCAAATAAAGGTGAATGAAGTGAGAACTATGAATCATTCTTTTTATCCAACATTAGGATTTTATATCACTGTGGCTGAATAAGTTGTAATAAAATGTAACACTTAAATAAGAATTAAATGATCTTTTATATACTTAACACGAAATACCACACACGTTTTATTTGAATATTAACATTTTAATTTTTGTAGTGTGGAGACCATATAAAATATGGCCAAGAGATCAGTTAAATTAAGAATGTGGATTTTGAATAAAACTAAAGTATATGAAAATGTTGTCAATTTTGGCTCGGTTACTATTAGCTGCAGCAAATAAATATGGCCTCATCGAAGAACGATATTTTACCAATATTTTGCTAGTGGCTTTGCCAAAATGATGATCTTGTCTGTAAGAAACGAAAAGTATGCTCTATTTCCTCTGATATTTTTCTTGGCCATCTTCTTTAGTTTAAATCATTTAAAAATGTGTGTTGTAACACCATGCAGTATATAAGATACATCTTGCAATATATTGTATCTCTGTTGATGGTAAGGTCAAGGTTCGATTCTTGGTCACCCACACTAGGTGGTTTTCCTAAGGAGATTTATAGATGTGGCTTTTCTACAAAATTTATGTGGTAGAGCAGATGCAGTTTAACTCGAAAATATCTACCCGAATTTCTCCCCTTTGATAAAATCATTAATAACCTTTAGACTTAATATAATAATGCAAATAAATAACTTTCAAACATAGAAAACGTAAAAAGAATGAACTTAGACGTTTAGATTAGTATCCATAAGTTGCCCCATAGCTGAGTCGGTACAACAGTGGCAAGGTAGTCCAAAGCTTCAAAGTTTGAATATCTCTCGATAAGTTACTTATAAATTATTTCATCATAATCACCATCACTAACAGTGATGTGTTATGGGAGCATTGCCAAGTTAAGCGGAGCTTGTTAAAACTGTACTTATGACATTTTAAAACTTAATCAGTCCCCATTTGACCAATCACACATGAGCTCTGCTCCACATGCCTCACATGATAATGTATTACCATTGATACTTTGTCAATGAATGTTCTACTGAGTGATGAGAATAATTCACTTTGTTCACTGTGTTAACCCTCCATATCACTAATCATTATTAAACAAGAAATGTATTTTATTATTTTTTTAAGCGTTACTTTATCAAACCCACAACCATGTTTGGCAAGTTGACATGTAATAACTCCCAAATGTATGATAAGTATAATAAATGTGGGTAGTTTATCCTAAGTTTGTTCCCTTGGTGGCATAGTGGATCAACACTTCTTCCCCTCCACCCCCTAAAACGGCAATAAAACCAACCACGAAATGACGTAATGAAACCATGTTATATGTGTATGTGGTCGCGGAAAATATAGTGGGCAAGCGGGTTATATCGGGGAAGGGGGGGGGGTTAATGTTGAGAGGAGTACGAAGAAGGGACGACCAAAACATTACAGTTGATGATTCAATTAGCATTTTACACAAATTGTCAAGCAAACTGTGTCACACAGCCACTGCACCCAATAATAATGGCAATGTGTATAAACGAGTTTTACCTCTTCTCTGATTCCCCGTCCCTTTCTGCCAACACCCCACACCTCACCCTTTTCCCCCTTTCCGAAATGTTATATCCTTCAGTGTTGCTATATTTGTGTTCCCAAACATGAAGGACGTTGTGATAAATAAACACTTGGATTTCCATATTGTGCTGTGATAATCAAATATTCGGATCCTACATTAAAGAGATCCACTGTCATTTGCGATATCAGCTATTTGATGCATCAAACAATGATAGTAATTTAAAAGCTCATCTCTCAAATATAGATCGTAGGTAGGTAACAAAGTTCGAACTAGACGTTTCAACGTGGTTCGGTTTTTATATTCTTTATTAAAAATAGTGAAATTGAGATCAGTGAAATCGTGTTAACATATTTAAAAAAATACAAGTCTAGTAAATCAAAACATGTGTATTTAAAAAATTAAATAAGCTGTTAAAATGATTATAATTTTGACTTTGTAAAGTTAAGAGCGTAGAAACCACACATTTCCATATGTTTTCTGATTCGAGCATAATATTATATCTAATATCCCGGATAATCGGTGCCGAGTTCGCAGTAAGTAATTATTTATCCTATGACAATATTACAGTAAGACATAAATCTAATTTCTTGCCGCTTTAATTAAAGTTGAATGGATCTTCATGACGAGGAACGCCTTGTGAAACGAGAAATGACTTTAAAATTGATTTCTTCCTTTCTCTGACAATGGAACAGAATAAGGTAAACTCTAAAGGCATTCAGTCCCCTTCCATTTTATTACACTTGATATCTCGAGAAAGCGTTGAATAGATTTTGTTTACCTAGAAAAAAAATAATAGAATTACAACATAACATTTGTGAAGCGCTTGATAACTTTAACAGAATAGAAAAAACAATAACAAATATTATGTATATATATATACATATATATACATGTATATATATACATGTATATATATACATATATATACATGTATATATATACATATAATATATATATATATATATATATATATAAGACTTTCGGATGATGTTGATATTTATCTTTATAAAGTTTAGTATTTATTAATATTTAGATATTAAAACGAAGTTTATATTTGCTAGTTTTTGAACCACAGCCTCCTACTTGAGGCTATCCACACTTAATAATACTAACAGAAAGAGATGAGGAATTAATTTAAATTTAAATTAGTTTAAAAATGACAAATGGTCATGGAAAGCCCAGGATCATAGGTTTAGCGTGCCTGTACTCTACCACTGAGCTATCCAGGAATCGTCCCGTGCTCAGGGTCATTCTTCACTCCTAGTTTAAGGCCGAGTCTGTGATGGACGTGTGGATATTGTCAGATATATATTAAGAATGACCCTGGGCACGGTACGAATCCTGAATCGCTCACTGGAAGGGTATTTGTGCGATAGTTCAAAAGGTCCCGAATTCTATTCCCGTGCCCAAGTGTAATTTTTCAACCAATTTAAATTAATTGAGTTTTGGTATTCTCCCCACGGTTATTGTCGTAATTACAAATATTCGCAACTTGTGTGTTGATATTCAAAGAGACGAAGAAAATAAGAGTTGCAGAGGAAAATTACTCGCACTTGATTGGAAGGTTAGTGGAAAACCATTCAGGGAAAATCATAATCACTACACCAAAACCGGAATTAAAATTTGGATCTCTCCATCCTTGGTAAAACATACCGAATGAACTTGATGCCTTAGTCAACGCGTCCACAGATACGGTTACTAAGCTTCATGTACTGCATCTGTGGGTACGCTGACTAAATGGCATGGTTGTATAGCCTGGATTATCGGTGACATGATGATTAGTATTCAGAATCCAGTGGGATGATTTTATCTGAAGTAATTTCTCACTCTACTGCCACACAAATGCGGGTACATTCCTTGTAAAACCTACCTATCTCTTCCCTATCTAACTATAGTCATTAAAATAGCCCTGACACAAGTTTATCAACACGTAGTGAGAAATATATAGGCGTTTATATTCTTAAGTCAGCAACCCGAAGATTGGTTTGAAGTTATTTCTATTCAACCGGAGCTCGTCATACACTAAGTTCTTCATCTGGTTAGTGCTACTTGCACAATCTGGTAGAAATCCCATGTACTCGAAGAATTCAGGAAGTATGGTAGTTCCCCATTGCCTTCCACACTGAAGTTCTATAAGCGAGCGCGAAAGGGCCTACCAATTTTGCCGGAAAAGGTAATTTCACATACCTTCCAAAGTTCCTTTACATGCCACAATCGACATGGGACCGACGGCTTTACTTCTCCTTCGAAGAAAGTTGTGCTACGGATTTTTATTACTCAAGAAGAGTACCTCGACCTCGACTAGGCATGAACCTATGAATATCAAGGACTTAGGTGAGCACTTTACTCCAAGACCACTAAGGTAGTCATATAGTTTATAAATAACAAGTTAATATTAAAGAATAAATATTATAGAGAGTAGAACGTGACTATAACAATATGTGAAAAATTGCTGGAAACACATTTATCCCCTTTTAAGTCTTGAGAGTTTCAATCGTTTATTGTAGTACAATTCTACTATTTATTATCTTAACGTTATTTTTTACTCTCTTTGAGTTTTATTACTCTACCGGTTCATAAAAAGTCTTAATTTATTATTTTTTTCTTATATTACATAGAATAGAAAGTGACTAGACAAAATGTGAAAAATTGCTCAAGGAAATATTTTTCTGCCTATTTGAGTCTCAAACAAAATTGAGATCAAACCAACTATGCTTTAAATTCCCCCCCCCTCCCCCTTTTCCTCTCACTTATAAAAAAAAGTTGTTTGCCTTATCTTTTGTTCATAGTCGAGTGAGTTTATGATTGTGTTTTCTGCTGGAGTATAGAGACAGACAGAGGGATGACTGTACCAGTCAAAAACAAGGACAAGCGCGCGTCGCTGGTTGCATTCAACAATGAGAAGTCTCAACAGCGTCGTTACCACGTCATTTGCATCCCAGACACAAGAGAGTGGCGGGGCTCAACGCAATAACGTTATAAATACACCAGAAAGGTAGTGATTACAGTTTATATCTCCCCCCACCCCCCAACCCGCCTCGTCTTAGTACTCGTTCGGGTATTATACATATAGGCCATATATATATATATCACCACGTCTTATTACCCGTTTGGTTTATACGCCTATGTACTAATTACACTAATGGGCTAGGCATTAGGAAAGCTTGATTTAGAGGAAATGCACCCGCATCTACGTGGAGGGAGGGTAGAAAACCATTTTGGAAAAACCAAACTCAGTTCACCCGACCAGGATCGAACTCCAATCGCCCCATCTTCAGCAGTCTAGTCCAACACGATATTAGCGCGTTATACCACGTGGCCACTGAAGCGGATTTTTGCATAAATTAATGACGCTACTGAAAGAGATATGAGGAAAGTAAATTTTTGAGTAAATGTACCTGAATTTGCGTGAAGTGAGAGTGAGAAAAAAATTAGTAGAATGCATCCTCAGCTCACTCGACCGGGAATGTAACCCCTATTTCTCCACACCTGCCTCGGTGGTGTTGTTAGCTAATACGCTTGTTTTGTGTTGAGCTAAACTGCCGAGGACAGGTCCGAATCTCGGTCGGGTGAATTGGAGTGGTTTTTCCCTAAATGGGTTTCCACTCTCTCTCCACACAAATGTGGGTTCACTTCCTCTAAATTCAACCTTCCCATTCCTATCCTATTAGAGTAATTAGTACTTTAGCGTACAGACCGAAAGGGTAGTAAAATGCGGTGCTAAATAAATAAAAAAATTAAATATTTCTCCACCACCGTTAATCCAATCTGACAAGAGTGTGACGCACTAGACCGTTTGACAAACGAAGCGGGCGTTTAGAGATCTTACTACTCACACCCAAGGTCTCCAAGCTAAGGTGTAAAGGTCGTGATCAAGTGATAAAGCTCTAAGTTTGAATCTCGGTCGGGTGAAATTGGAAGGTTATTCTCACCGTGGTTTTCCCATCCCTTATCCACACTATCTCAGGCACAATTTTCTCTAAACTACCTTACAATTTCTACCACCCAATTTAAGTCATTAATACAGTCTAATTTTTGTAAATAGACCATTATCTGACAGCTAGAAAAGAGACTAGATCTACTTTCATGTATACAAACTTTAGGTCACGTTATCTGCAATTGTAAATTGTTATTAATGTTTTTAATACCTATAAAATAAGACTAATAATAAAGTAAAATTTTATCAATGTTAACCATAACAAATAAGTTTAATTTATATTAAGGATCATTTCACTGAAAATTGGATAAAAAATATTGTTTTGAGCTTTTTTTTAAATAAACTTTAATTTCCTCTGGCACAATGGTTTATATAATATATGTTATAGCATATTGTACTAAGATTAATGTGAAACAGAAAGGGTTTTACAGATAATCATGAAACGCATCAAAGGAGGTAATACAAATGTATTTAATTAATTTTGAATTTATATTACCTTAGAGTAACTAGTATACTTGCAAATGTATAATGAGATTCAGTGAAAAAAGGACCATAAATTGTTTGACCAATTTTCAATCATGGTACCTTTGAAGGACAAACGTGAAATACTATTTCTTTAAAATCTAATAGTGACACTGAGTTAATAATTTAATTGTAAAGTATATTATTAAACCAATAATGGTCAAGTTAGATTTTAACGGACAGCGTTCGATTTTATTATATTTTCATGAAAGATAATCGTTTTATAGTAATCTATGGGTTGTTTTTTATTATATTATGTGCAAACTTTGTTAGGTTGAAGTAAAAATTCCCTAATGATATAGGTTTTTCAGTTTACTTAACAAATTAAAATCAATTACCTTTCAAAAAGAAAATTATGAAATCACACCATGTTAAAAAATTGGATTCATTATACTAAAATACTAATAACTTTTATGACTATTAAATAAAATTATTTTATTTATGTTAATTTGAACAATAAATACTATTATTATTTTACTAACATATATTTATTTTACTACTACCATATTAAAGACTGTGTACAAGAAGTGAAAACAGCAAAAAGGTATGTAAATCAAAATTTTCAACATTTATATATTACATTAATATTTATTCCAATAAAAAAAGTATTAGAGAATTTAATGTTGGAAACCTTTTAAATATATTTAGAGCACTTTTCCACAATGTTTATCTTATCCTTTCACTTTCACTTTTCTGCTTTTTTTCTTTGATCATTTTCTCTAAAGAAGTTGAATATACGAGATGTGAATGGCCAAAAAGACAAGTTTATCTTTTGGTGGAGGATTGTGTGTGACAAAACAAGTAATGGGATGATACAGAAAGATATATCCAGCCTTATACAATTCTTGTTGCTTTATTTCACTGAAAGGAAATCATATTTTTAAACATATTAGCTTTTGATCATTAAGGATCCAAAAAACAGAAAAAAAGACACAAATAAAGAAAAACAGGTTTTCATCAAAGAAAATGAAAACTATTTTTACAGGCGAAAACAAAAGTAGGTGTTTAAGAGGTGTAGCTAATTAGATTTAACTTTTTTTAAACCCCATTTTGTGAAATTATACTTGTGGAGAATCTAAAGTTTAGCTATAGAATAAGAATTTACGATGGGAAAAAACCGTCTTTAGTATGGTTAACGGAAACAATATTTATGTTATATGCATTTAAAGATACATAAATTCGTATGTGACATTTTAATGTGTAAAAGCTATAAACTAGACTGAACGTTTTGCTAATTCAAACATTGGACACACATATAAATATAAAATGAGTTTAAAAATAAAAACAGTTTTTAATCCCTTCTTGGATATCTCTAATTTCGGCCAGCGGTCATCAATGTTACTATGACGTCACAAACTAAACACTTTTGCTGATCGTTGATTATTGGTAATCGATTAGTTCAAAACAAAAATATAATAAGTTTACAGGGTATGCTAATCTATAGAGTTTACTATTAGAATATGGTTTTAAACTGCTAATTTCAAAAAGACAGACTATAATATATATTTTAAAGATTCATGTAGTTGTAGAGGTGTAATAATATTACGAGTAACCAAAATTTCCTTAAAGTACACTTTTACCTAATTTATTTCACCTTCCTGGTCCAAGGCGTCTCTCTGGCAAGATACTAGACTACCGATGACAGGTAGGTCGAGGTTTGAATCCCGGTCGGTTCTACTGAGGTTGGTTTTCCCTAAATGACTTCGCATTCTTCTTCCACCTCTAAAATGTTTCCGTACTCATCCATACTCCATTAGAATAATTAGTACAAATGCGTATAACCCAAACAAGTAGTATGCTAGAAAAAAAAATCACATTCCTATTTGTTTCGGATCTTCTTAAACACCTTCGCGGAGTACCAGGATCTCATTGACTCCATTTTAAGTACCACTGGTGTAAGGTAATAGATACCACATCGTTTGGGTACGTATATTAAATTTCAGGCCTACCTATTCTGGTTTTCTGGGAACAAAGAATTCGAGGTTCAAATCTGGGCTGGGTGTACTGAAGGGTTTTTTTTCCTTCTAAATTACTTCTCAATTTCCCTCTACACAAATTTAGGAACATTACATTTTAATATCTACCATCCCCATCCTTTCCTCACTATATTAAAATGAATACAGCTCGGAAGGATGGAGGAAGAGAGCAAAAGTTGAGCAAGCCAGTTGTTCTTAATGACGCAACAGTAACTAAGTAATTCAAGTAGCATGCGTTTCCCGCCAGCGTGGATTCAGATTAGGAGGTTCACTCAAAATAAAACACCGAGCGTGTAATTAACCTGACTAGNACAAAGACGAGAGGAATTAGAGAAAACCCCGAGAATAACTTTGCGTACCGGAGCGTAATATTGGCGGAGCCCTCGGGATCTGCGCACAGTACTTGTTCGCTTGCCATAATTGCACATCACTAGGAGGGGGCAGAAGTAGACACAAACTCGTCTACGGAACTACTTGGTGGAATCTACCGACTTGTGGTACACGGGGAATCATAAATGCCATTTAAAACGTTAATTATTCTTCGGATGCATTTTTTGGGTAAGTTAAAAGGAAATGAAGCCTTACAAATCTCACCTGCAACTCTTCATATTTAAATGGTGTCTTAAATTTTAAACTAACCAAATAAAATAAATGGAATTTGATACAGAACTAGGAATTTGGCAAACATAATAAAACACAAGTGTTAAAATAGTGTAATAGAATAGTATACACTTATTAAACTGTATGTGTGTGTATATATATATGATTTTTTAAATTGTTTTTCAAGAAATTAAACATTATTCAACTTTAGCATTTGTTGGCTATTTTAAAATTAACCAAACGACATAAAAAATCATTCATTTGGTCACTTAAACCAATAAAACTAAAGTAAACTACTGTTATTATTCAACAAACATGTGTCTAATTAAACATTTTGTCCTTCACTAGTAATTGGAAATGTGACCTTCCTCTTAGACACATACCAACTACCGTCTCTAAAAAGAAAAGAAAAAAATATATACAAAACTAAATCGGCAAAGAAAGAAGAAGAAGAAAACGGAACACGTCAAGGCGGTTAAGAATGTCTCACCAATTTCTCTTCAATCGATCATCGTCTGGTTGCGACATGTGACAGTGCTGCAGCTAGTTAGTGGGGTGATGTGGGAAGGGAAAGAAAAGGTTAGCCAATGAGGTGTTGACAGAGAGGTACTCTCATATGACCTGCGATCATCTGTTTACCGTTTTCTTTAACAGCCTCAGGGTTTTCTGAATAAAACATGGCCAATATAAGAATAGGAATACATGGTTGGTTGAGGGCCGCCTACTGAGGCAGTGAGACACATTGAAAAGATTAATAAATTCCATATAATTTATACTCTTTGTTGTCTTAAGATATGATTCTCACTAAAATGGAGACGAAAGCTCTCAAAATGTTATCATGCCACTAGAAACTTTACATTTTATAGTTCTAAAGAATTTGAAATAATAAAATTAGCCAATCTTAAAAGAGGAAGGTTAAGATTCTTAAATTAATGTATATTAATGGTAAATGATAATAAACATAGAACTAGCTTTATTCCCACAAATAAAGCCACAAAAATGAGGATGGTTAAAGTGATTTGGACACTTTAAAACTGCCCATTTTCATTAAATATGTCACAATGTGTGAATTTGTCTCTTAGGTTTTTTAGGTTGTGTCATACTTAAGATTTTAGCTGAACCAAGAATGGAGTTCAGTAAATTATGTAATAAGAATAATTTGATTTAATTAATCAGCAATTTAATCTAAGGGTTTACTCAACAAACAACTTAATGTTGCCAAAGTTCACGGAAACATCTTACAATTAATTAGAACTAGCTCTGGAATAGAAATACAGCTGTGGAATTATTTTTTTCTGTCCTATCCATATAACTTAATGGGAAGTAAATCTTACTAAAGGTGTAGGGAATACTGGTTTAATGTTAGAGTCTATTACTTAAAAGTAATTTCATTTTGATGAGTGTCATCAGTCTATTAAGGGTATATTATATTACTATTTCTGGTATCTTTTTATTATAAGTGTCATGTACTGTACAGTATAATTATCATATGACAGCTAGAATGGTTATTAAACTTATTTTCATATAATCATTCTTAAAATCATGTGTTCTGCAGATGCATCTTTTGTGAAATGGTATTAATACCTATAATATATAGAATAATATAGAAAAATGTTATCAAAAAAATTTGTTTGCGTTTTCACAAAGGTACTTTCTTAAACAATTGAACTGTACAAGGTTAAGTTAATATGCAAATATTGTGTAGATGAAGATGTATATTTAAAAATCAAATTATTAATGTCATTCAACAGTTGTTTAAAAAGTAATTTTTGAATATATATTTGATGCCCACACAATATTTTCCCCCTTCTGGTTTACATAAAATTTGTGTTGAAAAATGATTAGTAACTTATATTTATTAACTCTTATCAGTTTTGTTACGTTACAAAACACCCCGTGATTAGTAAAAGATCTTGAATCGCAAATTTTTTCTGGTGCAGCTCATTTCCATAAGAATGTTTGAATTTTCAGCTTTTTTTTTTCTACAAAAATACCTAAGACGATACTTAGGAGGATGTCTAAGGTACGCAAAGAAAGTTCAAAGGATTTGAATATTGGAATCAAAAATTAACTTAGAGGTGGGTAAATGGAGAAGGATTAGTAATGGAGAAGTATTGAGAAAATTTCGACTAGAATATTAAGTCAGAAACCCCTAACTTTTGGAAAGTTGTTTGATAATGAAAAAAATATTTCTAAATTCAATATTGATTTTTCCGTAAGTTTAATGTTTGAAACGGTCTAAAAATAAGATGGAGTACAGATCTATCTTACAATTATTTGGTAGTAGAATAATGTTCTAGTTTTAAAATATTTTAGGGTAAATATGGAAAATAAATGTATGTAGTTGATAAACAAAATTTGTAAGAAAACAAATCTTCCCAATATTTATGGAAATTATTTATCATTTTAGTTTCCCTACTGTACGTGTTAAACTCTACGTTAGTCCATAATTTAATAAAGGAGAAAATTAAGAAACAGCAATGTATTATTTATTTTATTTTCTCGCTGAGTTTTATATGACAATTCACTTATTTACCAAAGTTAATTTAACAACCCGAATTTAGAAAATTTGTTGAACCAAAATCACTAATAAATACTTTCAAATATATCTGGAATAAATATGATTTAACGTTGTATTTATTATGAAAATTGAAAAATGACACCTGGACATGGGAATCGAACCCGGGACTTTTGGCTTAGTACGCCGATGCTCTAGCCACTTAGCTATCCAGGAATCGCCCCGTACTCAGGGTCATTCTTCACTTATATTTTAAGGCAGAGTCTATGATGGACGTGCGGAAATCATCGGCTACAAATGTGTGATTTTATTAATATAACGAGCTATCAGATAACGCAGCCACCTTAGACTCGGTAGTTGGCTTATTGCAGCCATTTGTACAATTATTATAACTGTAAGGGATCGCATATTTAAGAATTAAATAGCCAAAGCTATTATATTTGTTTTTAGTGAGGATTACTGTATTTATATTAGAGATTCCAGATATTATCATGTGAAGGCTGAAAACTAATGTTGTGGAAATTCCACATATAAAATAGTAAAAATAAAAATAAATACAAACAGCAATGTGTGAGTGAACTAAATCTCTAGATTTGCATATCTCTTTGTTGGATTCACAACACACACAAATAACATGATAATAAATGTATTTATTTTGAATGATATTAATATATCCGTTATTTATTGTACTGTTTACATTCTTGAGCATTTTCCTTTGATGGCCAACACCTATGAACAAATGTAAGCTATCAAGTTGACTAATGTAAAAGGTGCGCGATACACATTGGGTAGTATTGCATAGTGTTTAGCGCTAGAAACAGTTAATTTACTATGACAATAGCCTATCAATCAAGTTTACCAATATACAGTCCAATTTTCATAAAAATAGCCTTCCTTGTCTGACAGCTGTAAAGGTTATTGATCTACTTTTACACACTCATACGGCCATTAACGTGATCTGCAGCTGTCACTTTTGATAGATATTATCAATACCCATAAAATAAAACTGACAGTAAAATGTTACCGAGGTCAGCTGCAAAAAAAAGTTTGTATTTTCTAAACATTTTTTATTTATTTAGCACCGCGTCTTACTACCTCGTTCAGGTTATACGCTTAAGTACTAATTACGCTAATGGATTTGGAATTGGGAAGGTTTAATTTAGAGGAAGTGAACCCCCATTTGCATGGAAGGAGAGTGTAAAACCATTTAGGAAAAGCCACCCCAGTTCACCCGACCGAGATTCGAACCTTGATTTTCCCGTCCTCGGCAATCAAGCTCAAATCGAGACTTGTGCGTTAGGCAACTACGCCACTGAGGCGGGTTGTTTTCTAAAAGACCCTTTCTATAAAAATTTGAACTGTCGGCGAAGAATTTTTTTTTTTGTGTGTGTGTTTTTTGAACAGACTGATAATGTTCTACATGAAACAAAGGTAATATTTAGTTATGCTTGATAAATACATATTAGACGTCCATTATATGCAAGCCTGTACCCTTGTGACACGTGACTTAATGGTGACGTCTTTCAATCAGTAAAAAACTGTCCCGGCCAATCAACGTAATCTGGTTTTCCCAGATGCAAGGGAGTCTTCTTCTTTGTCCTTCGAAGAAGGGAAGAAAGTAATGTTGGCTGTTATTGAGTTATACGAGTTCTGCCAGGACGCGTGAGAGGAGGAAAGGGAAGGGGGGGGGGAAGGGTCACTTTCATTATACCGACCGAATTGTGGTCAGCGAGAGCTTTGAAGACCTTTTACATAAGAGGAAAACGAGGGGTGCCGAATGGGTTCACTTTATTTCACTCTTGTGGGTGTGTTTGATCAGTTCTTTAAGGGAGTTTCAGAAACCATTCGGGAAAAAGTAAACTTGATTCGATAGAGCTTTAAATAATATATATATATAATATATATATTAAAAGAAATCATTAACACCAATTTAAAGCTAGAATGTTCTCATTTATGTAATACTACGTAATTTGTTATTAATTTTTTTAATTAGTACCTTAACCTAAAGGAATAATTTAATCAAAATATTAAGCATACCATCATATTAATGAAAAATGTCCTGTACCTATTATCATGCAATAGGTCATTTATTTCGGATTCTACTTTAGTTTAATGTAATAAATGTTATAGTATGAAGTCAACTTTGATTTTAAAATGATAATTTTATTTTATTATTCTTACTGCTTGCCACCCCAATCTTAATCTTATATAATAAGGTCATATTAAGAAAAAAATCAAGTTTATGAAATGCATTATCATTGGACTGGAGAGAGAAGGGAGAAAACACGTTATAAATAGCAATATAAAAATCGAGCCACAATCCACTCAAAGGGGAGAAAATTTCCAAAGGATATTATGAGTCAGTTCTTTTTACCCCCATTACTTCCTGAAAATTGGTTGTTTAGCCCAGGAACACCCTGTATATATATTAATGAAATTAAGAGTTTGTTTGTCTGTCTGCCATAAGCATGAGCATATCTACTTCACGCAGAGGGCTGAAATTTTAAAATTAATAGCCTCTGTGCACAAACATGTGTACCTTGCTGTTAGAATTTTAAATTTTGTATTGAAAATTTTTTTTAATTTACTAAAAACTGGGTATAAAGAAATAAAATTAATAGTTTTTTTTAAGAAAATAAAAGAGTTGCTCGGGGTAGCCACGCAAGTATTTGCGTGGTTACCCTGGCAACGCTGGGTACTTTTGCTAGTACAAACTAAAAAGATAGTTAAATCGTTCAGTGTTAATGTATTCGTGTATGTATACAAATTTAATGAATAATATATGTAGATTTTATATGTATTTTTACCCGCACTAGTCTGATTATTCATGTGTGTTTGATTTGGTTTTGAATTCAAAACAAGCACGCCTGAGGCTATCGACGTAAAATGAATATTATTAAAACTATAATGCAAACATTCCCCAATAATATTATAAACATTAAGTCCTTATAACCCGCTTCGGTGGCGTAGTTGGCTAACGCGCTAGTCGTGTTGAGCTCGACCGTCGAGGACGGGGAGATCGAGGTTCGAATCTCGGTCGGGTGAACTGGGCTGGTTTTTCCTAAATGGCTTTCCACTCTCCCTCCATGCAAATGCGGGTTCACTTCCTCTAAATTCAACCCTCCCAATTCCTATTCCATTAGCGTAATTAGTACTTAAGCGTATAAACCAAACGGATAGTAAGACGCGGTGCTAATTATTATTATTATTTAGTCCTTATAGGAATTTCAGCTTTTATTGTAAATCCATGCATTTTAAATTTGGAATCGTGTATTGGTCGCACGTATAGTAATAAATAGTTTTGGAACAGATGAGTGTATAAATAAACTAAACACAATTTCATATGGACAGTTCCTTAAAATACAGAAAGGAAAAACAATATATTATTTTATTTGTTATATTTATATAAATGCATTAATACTAGTGGATCGTTGCAACGATGGCTGCACATTATTGCACTAAAATGTATTCTAGACTTTATATTAGGAAATGGTCTATATAATAAGCCCTCACTTGACTTTCTTGTTAAAAGCTTACTCGTCAAAGGCTATCATATTATACGGATATTTAGCTTTCGTTGTTTAATTTGAAATAAAACTTATATTTTCGCTCTTTCGTCCACGATGAGGACTTTAAAACGACCCCTCTCTCCATTTGTTGCACAAAACGACCCCTCTCTCCATTTGTTGCACCAAACCACTTAAGTAAGAATTGAGTTATTATTTTTAACCAAAGAGAAATATTTTATTTACCGATAGACAAAGATGCACAAATAATGGTTTCCATGGTGATGTAAACAGAGAATGATTGTACAGATTAGCCACTGCCCACACAGAAGGAAAATATGGTAAATTCGCAAGCAAAGTTGAGTTTTAGTTTTAGGCTAATATTTTTGCCGGCATCCTGACTGGACCCCTAACCTTTGAAATGACTTCGTTGGTTAAAATCGGTAAAACCGTTTACCCTTAATTTCAACTACCAAAAATGGGATTATCAAATTATATAGAAAAATAGAGAGAGAGAAAGATAGTGAGAAACTAAGAAAATGTGAGTGAGTGTGAGATTGAGATTGTTAGTGTTAGAAAGTGAGTATGTGAAAGAGTGTCAAAAAGTGAGTGGGAAAGAGAGAGTGAATTTTAGAGAGGGAAAGTGAGAGAGAGAGTGTGTGTATGAGTGTTAAAGAAAGTGTGATAGAAGAGATTGTGAGCTAGTGAAAGAGAGTGTGTGAGAGATAGAGGGTTTGTGTGAAACAAAGTGTATGTGTGTGAGTGAGATAAAGTGTGATTGTGAGAGTGTGTGAGTGTGTGTGAACAATAGTGTGTGAGAAAGAGAGTGACATTGTTAGAGAGAGTGTGAACGAGGTCTAAAGTGTGTTAGGACATTTCTTTATACTTTTTAATAATCCTATGATGATAATAATAATAGCTTTATTTTTTACTTTAGTATATTAAATTGATTAAATTAAATATCGACTTCAACTGACATACCAAGTAGGAGATATCCTTTCACATATATAGTTTTAACAAGTTCTGCTTACCCTTGAAATACTCCACGCAAAGGAATCATGGTGATTAATAATCTTATTCTAATCTGTAACGTAGTTAGACTATGGTAAATAAATATCATATAGTGCAAACAAATTAAGATTATTTTGAACCAATATCTAAAAAAAAAATTGCTCTACACTTTCCAAAATAGTTATCGTGACTCGACCTTTAAAAAGTCAACCAAACTCATTAAAAACCTTCTTTATTCTTAGCCCCCGACTACCCACCTCCTTTCAACTTAAATATGGTATCGTCATAAAAAATATATTGAAGCGTGACATTTTCTAGAAATGGCATGTTCTTTCTTTGCGATTCTCACATACACTTTTTATTCATTGTAAGGGTTGGTATTCGTAGGGACGCTTGTGTGCATAGTAGATGAAGAGGAACGAAACGGAACGGGACAGGAAGAGAATGGCGTTACTCTTCTCGCACGTACCGTTTTTTTCCCCCCATCTGACGTCTGAAACGTGTTCAATAAGCCCCATCTAGCGAGTGAAATGAAAAGCTCAGCGTGAGAACACCTCCCAGGTATAGGGTAATGTTGATGACTAGGACTGTCGATCAGTCCTGCTCCATTTTCTACGGGAAGTTACAAAGAAACAGGTAGTTTAGAAAAGAAAAAAAAAAAAATATAGAAAATTTGTATACTTTTGTGTTATACTTTAGGAGTGAATTGAATGTATTTTTAACTGTCAAAATAAAATGTGAAAATATATTTCCGCTACATCACTCATAATATGAGACTCACTACGCGAAGATTTTGTGCTTGTTTTTTGAGAAATATTCTTTCACGGATGAACGTTAAAAATATGATTAAATATTTTTTTGAACTGTGTTTTTGTAGGATTTATCGCTTAGAAAACTAATGTAGTATTTAGGAGCAAATATTTAATATTAAGCTAGTTGAAAGTGAATAAAATCACCAAAAATTTCAATTTATGTATAGGCCTATGTATATATATATTTTTATTATTTCTTGGATGAATCCTAAAAATATGATTAAATATTTATTTGAATAGTATTTTATATAAATTTTGGTTTAGAAAAATTATATATATATATATATAATATCCAAACGCTAATCTAGCGTGTTAAACTACTTTAGAATGAATAAATCACCCAAAATTCCAATAGGGTACATAGAATATTTACATACAATTTTGTTTACACGTAGGTCTTGGAATTAATTAATTAAATAAATTATGGTTTGGACTAATATGTTATAACTTAAAATTACAATAATGCAAATATGATTGCGATAAACGGATCAGTCTCGTAACTGGTTTTCAAGGACTATTATCGTCTAGTGAACGAAGATTGATTTTTCACCAACGGTGGCCCACACTCTATCTCCATGTGAAAATGCAGGTACATTTCTTCTAAGTTTATACCCCCAATACCTGACCCATTACTGCAAGGCTAGTAAGTGCATGGTAAAGGGAGTGCGGAGGAATATTTTATCTGTTGACAAACATAAGATTTTAAAAACAATTGTTTGATAATTACGTTAGATATTTCTTCTTTTTTAAATTTATTATGAGGTATTATGGCATACCGGTTTTATTTTTGGCTATAATTATTTTAATAACCAATTTTAATTTTCGTTCTAATTGGAAAGTGTATGGGATGAAAACAATGGCTTGAATTATAAAATAAACGTTATTATTTTTCAATCATCGTCGAGCTATTCGATTGTCCGAGAAACAATATCCACACCAGCTTCCATCACCATTTGGCAATATTTAATTCCTTTAAAAGCGTAGAACTGAAGAGTAACTACTCACTCGATATACCCTCTCCATATCTTTCCCCTCCACCAGGGAAAACTGTCGCAACCCCTCCACCAAACCCATCCCTCCAGTATACTCATGTAGGCCACTCCACACCACGAACCCCCTACTATAGAACCATCCCTTCAGTACACACCGCTATGGGAAGTTCACAGATCAGTGAGGGAGAGTGCGGGGGAGGGGGGTAGATTTACCGGACAATTTAACACAAATTACGATTTTCAACGAGTCAGGTCCCCTCAACCTTTCCGAAGGTTGAAAGAGACTCTGGAATGCTTTGTGGAGATTGTCAGTCTGTAGCCGACAATCCTGCAAGGAGACATCTCCTATCTCTAAAGAGTGTGTATTGAACAAAAGGCCGAGCTGGCAAGACACCTCTGGCAGATTTAAATTATTTAATATACCATATTCTTTACTATTACTGAATACGTGTTGTTGTAAACGATTAATTTTACATACTATGTATCTAAATTATAATGTATTGTAGTGTAAATTAGTTGAAAAAAGGACATCTGGACATTGGAATCGAGCTAAGGACCTTTTGCTTAGCGCGCCAGTCTCTACTCTTGTGCTCTTCACTTTTAGCTTTGAAGCAGGTTTTTTTTAGCACTGCGTCTTACTACCCAGTCAGGTTGTACGCACTTAAGCTAATGTGTAATGGTAGGGTGACTATGAGATGAAATGGAGGACCTACAGTTTAACGTGGAATCCGAACCACGGTGGAGGCCTGGCACTCCACACATTCACAAGTTGTGAATTAATACACGTCTTGTCAGAGGTGAAGTAAGAGCTTGGCAATAAGATAAATCTGTGCCGGGACCGAGGTTTGAACCCCGTACCCCCAGCACAGCTTATGTGTTAAAGATAGAGAAGGTTGAATTTTAGAGGAAGTTTGCCAGCACTTGAGTGGATAAAAAAGAGTGTTATTATTATTAGCACCGCGTCTTACTACCCGTTCGGGTTATACGCACTTACGCTAGGGTGATTGTGAGATGAAATGGAGGACCTAAGGTGGAGGCCTGGCATTCCTCACATTCACAAGTTGTGATTAATACACATCTTGTCAGAGGTGAAGGAAGGGTTTGGCAATCAGTTTAATCTATGCCGGGACCGAGGATTGAACCCCGGACCCTCAGCACAGAAGTCTGACACCTTACCCCTAGACCACCAGGTCACCTCAAAAAAGAGTGTTGAAAACCATTTATGAAAATCCGTTTTGAGTAGAGAAATTTGGGATTTGAACCCCAATCTCCCTATCAATGGCCATCCAGTTTATTACGAGATTGACGACTTAAATCTGGGGTTGGCAACTTTTTTGATATCGTGGGCCGTATGTACTTAAAAAAAATTCATCATTTTGTTTCTAATATAGTAATTAGTTCATTTTTATTAACACTTATTGTTAGTTAGCTAAATCTTTTTCGGTCCACATAAAATCAGTCGATGGGCCATAGGCTGTTTTTCGTTACCTTAGACCATTTGGCCAACCAAGTGGATATAAAGGCAAATTAATAAGCAAGTTGAACCTTTTAAAATATGACTTAACTTTAAATTATACATTGATCACATAGTTTTAATTGTATCATTCTTTAAATGGCCAAATATGGATATTTTTGTCTTAATAATTATTTAGGCTATCCGCATATTTGTATTTAAAAAATAGGAATGAAGAAGGTCGAATTTTAGAATATATATACCATCATTTGCGTAGAGGAAGAGTAGAAAATCATGTAGTAAATAAATACTCTCAGTACACTTGGTTGAAGTTTGAGCTCCGACCTCCATGTCACAGGCAAATCCGACCAGACTAGGGGCTGGGATTGTGAAGCTCATTCGAATTACAACGTAATGCAGGGAACATCATGTTGTCATTAGATGACCTTCATAGTCCTGGCTCTAGGTCAAACGTCTTAGATCAATTTCCCACCAGTCTCGTATCAATTTGCAAAAAAAAAGCTTCTGTCGCAGCATTGTCAAAGGCGCAACTCTTGCAGTAGACTAGACTGCCGATGACGGAGAGATCAAGGTTCGAGTTTTTTTCGGGTGTACTGAGGGTGGTTTCCCAAAATGTTTTTAAAATCTCCCTCCACGCAAATGCGGGTACACTTCATATGGATATAAACTTCCTCATCCCTAAAACCATCAATATAATTAGTAAATAAGAGTATAACCCGAACGAGTAATAAGACGTGGTGTTAAAAAAAATGCCAAAAAATACCCTATGTTGCTTGGATGTAATACCACGTATTTGACATTCTAACAACGAATATCATAATACTTTATTCCTTCAATTTAAAATATGAATTTTTTCGTTTATCTTCCGATGACATAGCAATATATTATACCTCAGTTTTAGCTTATGTGGTGCTGACTGACAGCTCACAGCTGACTTCTGACGGCTTTGAAAACCTACCAGACCAAATTATGTATCCCAACGCCGAACCATATGATCTGAAAAAAACATGTCTTTAGCAGTCGTCACTTCTGACAGTCAAAATTTAGGTATATACCTAAATGTTGACTGTCAGAAGTCAGCTGTGAACTGTCAGTCAGCACCACATAAGCTAAAACTGAGGTATAGAATAGATTACTGTCTTGTTATTGGTTCCAGTTCAATTAGACATGACCTCACGAAGCATGTCAACAAATGAAACAACAGAAAATGTGGAGGTGATTTTCTGACGTTGCCAAGAGTGCAGTCAAATAAACTTTCTTGAAATCCCAGAGGTTTGGTATTTGTTTTTGGCAATGGTAAAAAAATTCTCGCATTAAAACTCATGGTTTTTAACCTCTTGATCCAGGGTTGCAGCTGATATATTTTATAAGTCCTGTTGTTGGCATGGAAATATTTTATAAAATCCTTTAAATATATTTGTATAGTCATATAAAAACAAATAAACAAACATTTAAAACTTAGCTATATCTAAAATAATGCATTGTGTATTCTGAGATCAAAAGTTTAACATTTTTACAGCATTGGAGTAGTTATGTTTATTAAAATAAATTGCTTTTGTTCATTTATTAATTGACCAAATTTATAAGCAAAGGATGAATGGATTTAATATGTGTTAAAAAGTTTTGGGCCAAGGAATGTCATACTCGATAAATCAATACCCTCGATTACTATGAGAAGCCATATCGAAGGAACTGAGAGTAAAATTTATTCTCAATACCTTGATTCTCAGCTACAATACTTTGGAAAATTCACAGCACCTAACCGTATAATCACAATTTTGCTTTGACTCAACATGACCACTTTTTAGTGAGGGAATAGAAGCTCTTGACTTTCTTAAGTGCTCTTATTTTCTTATTTTAAACAAATATGCGTGCTTATAACAAGACAAATACAAATTAATATTGATGATCTTGCTTGGATCTAACAAGCTCATTTTTAAAGGCTTGGATTGAAGAAACGATTTATCAATATTGATATTTAAGAATCGTTTCCCAAAAGTTAGAAGTATGAAATAAACTAAGCATTACATTAAGCAAATATAAATTTCTAACTTTACGTGATAGCATTTTCTTGTGGTTAGTTGCGGAAAATATTGTCTTACACATTATTTTATATATAGCTAGGTAGTGTAGAGACTAAACACATTTGGGAGAAATCAGTTTGAATAATATTTTAAGCCCTCCTTGGCTATTAAATGTTTGTGATTATTACATATAGTCCTAATATTGTCAGTATAACTAGAAATGACCCTCTTCAGTTATCGAATAGTCCAGAGCGTCACTCTCACAATAGATTGGACCGCCGAGGAACGTAAAATCTAGATTATAATCCCGGTTAGGTGTAGAGAGGATTTTCCCCTTTCCTTTCACTCAAATGCGGGTACACTTCCTCTAATTTATGTCGTACTGATCCCTTCCACAAAAGTGTAACTAATATAAATGTGTGTACCCAGAATGGGTAGTAAGACGTGATGCTAAAAAATACAATAAACTTCCTGTCGTGAAGCCACAAGCGAGCTATACCGACCGAGCGACCGCCGACGTTAGCGATGATTGTTCCAACAATTACAGATAGAGGGTGTCATGTTGTCAACACAACGAATCCTCCGGACGTTAATATCAGTTTTCTAGACTGGAGATGCTACGTATATAATCAAGTAGCTCCTCATTTGTCCTCAAAATCCTTAGTTTGACCCCATTTCAGACACACTTCACAAAATAATTCTGGGAGCACCAGGGATTGAACCTGTTACCTCTGGATCTATAGCCAGGAGATCTGACCACTAGACCATAGAAGCGGTCAAAATACAATAAAACAACCAAAATGCTCCTAGTGATAAGACTAATGTGTATTAACTAGACACCTATTCTTATCTAGAAAAGTTCGTTCCCAATAGGCCCAGTTTATAATATTTAGCGAACACATAACTTTTTCCCTTTAAATATAACTAACAATATTAGTTCTCTTGTTGATGAATTGAGTCCGACTGTTGTTCTACTTCATGAATGTGAAATTTATATCGGTGGGTAATAGCATAGTTTCCCAAAATGGCATTCATATGTTCATATTAACATGAGATTAATTAAACAAGGAAGTACTTTGAACAAGTATGTTTAGCCGTATGTATTTTGTACGTTTTAGTTATTAGAGGTAGACTGATTGTTCCCCGTTCAATTTACACAGGAGGATGTGTACTATGCATGGATACACATTGAATTATACATATTTACATAAATACTCTCATCGAATACGAGCCACTCAATCACTAACAATGAGAAATAAAATAATATTTGAAAAGTAATCTATATTATTAACTAAATGTTAGGATATTGATTGTTACATTTTAATGGATAACATTTTAAAATTTAATTTTTTATAATGAACATAAAGATATAAACTCTATTTGGTCTAAATATCCCTCTATTGATAAAACTTACGTAACTTGGTGTTATATTAAATAGCTAAATATTGTTCAATCTGTCCGTCCAAGGCGTTAGACGTAGTCATCAATGGAGGAGAATTCTGAATTCAAGTCCTGATCTGGTGTTTTTTTACATCCTGTCTCCACATTGGTTACGGTAAATATTCTCGCAGATACAAGTTTTACCCACATCGTTTGGATTAATTCATTGATTATATTTGTGTATTTATAAAACAAAATAAAATATATTTTGTTTAGTATTTATTGAAAAGGTAATATATGTTTTAAAGAAATATAAATCACGATATTTAATTGTGTTAGTTAAGCTAATTATTCCCAATACAAAAAATATTAGGATGCCCCCTTTCAAGTTATAAAAGCGCGTAAGGCAGAAACAAACATTAGAGGGTTTTGGGTTTAGGGGAGGATGACAGAAAACCTTGTCACCCATCCCTAGTTAGTAAGTTACTTACAGTAAACTTGTAAATATGGAAGCTCCATTAATTTATTATTTATTATTATTACTTATATTAACACTGCATCTTACTACATTTCAGGTTATACACATATTTACTAATTACGTCAGTGAGCTATGGATGAAAAAGTTTGAATTTATAGGAAAGGTACCTACATTTTCGTGGAGGTAGAGTGTAAATCCGTTTTAGGAAAACCACCCTTAGTTCACCCGACCAGGATTAAAACCCCGATTTCCATATCACCGGTAGTTTAGTCCATTACAAGAGTGAAGTTTTAGACCATGCGGTCACCGAAGCAGTTCTATTTATGACATTATATTTCTTATAAATGGAATGAAAAAAATTCTATAATTTACAATTTTACAAATAAAAAGATGTATAGATTTTACCAAATTTTACAATTTCCTAAGTGTACAAATTTAAAGTAAATTTATGTTTTTAATAATTAATGTTTAGGAAACAAACAAAAAAGTCTCATCTGTTTCTTATAACAATGATAATAATAGTATATTTCTATTTCTCAAAGCTAACGTTCACGTTTGGGGACGTTGCATCACTTGTGCTCTCATGTTAGCGAGTAGCAGGTCGCGACTTTTCGTTTTCACACAGGAAGAGTCTATACACGCCTCGCCGCCCTAATTTAATCACGGCCTCTCAAGGCCAGCCGTTACCAGCGCCTTCCTCTTCCTTCCTTTTCCAGCCCTATAAACTCTGGCCATGATGGTAAGATGGGCGGCTGGCCGGCCATACGACGCCGAAATGTCTTCCACGACATAGCAGACAGCTACGTCTAAACGTGGCGACGACACAAAGGTAGTGTGTTAGACGTCATGATCGGATCACAGAGCAGGGATGGTAAATTGTTTAGTACAGTCCTCTTTACATATCCAAGATTATATCTGTCAGAAAAATTACTAGTTCTATCTTCTTGTAGAAACATAAAGTTTAGTTTTCTTCATATTATGGTATCAAAAGTTGTTGAATATTTGTCAATGGTGTCCTGTAATATTTAATGACAACTTTATTCATTTAAAAGGTTTGGCAATTAATGCCACTATGCTCATGAGAAATATTAACAATTCTTTAGGTCACCATGTGAAGAAAATTAAACTTTTAGAGGAAATGTGCCTGTAATTGCTTGTAGGTAGATCTATAAAACACCCTCAGTACACCCGGCCGTGATGAGCGTCTTGATCTTTCCATCCTCAGTAAACATCAGTTTTGACAAGTTTGATGATTAATTCACGTGCTTATCTATGCGTTAAGATAAGGTGGCGTGTCAGTAATACGATGTTAACGATTCTATTCAACAGTCACGATCTCTTGGCCACGATGCCAAACAGAGCCTTTGATTCTATTACGATGATTTACATTAAATAAGGCAAATCACATACATCGGTGGACGAGAGACTAAAACATCAAGTTGATCTAGTCCTGTTTGATTTGAAAGTGATGGAAAAGTCGGATTTTTAATATTATTTCACTGCATTGGAGCTGATTATTTTCTTAATTGCTACCCACTCTCCCTTCATGCAAATGAGGATAGATAGCCTTTAAAATTATACCCATCTGATCTATGCCCTTTTACCTTGATTAAAATCAGATAGTCTGGAGAGGTAGTAAGATATGATACAAAAAATAATGGATTGATTTATTAAAAAAACTAAATCCCGCAATTATAAGTGATAGACCTTAACCTTTTGATGCCTTAAATTATGAAAACATTTGAATATGGTTGCTATTTCAAATATTTCAAAATATTACTAACAGCATAAGGCACAACACAAAGTCTTATACATTTTTATACTTACTGACTGTGTTAGCTAAATAAATATTATATCCAAGGAAATTCAAGATAAAAAATATGCAGATTTGTTTTGAATCATTTATTTTTTCTCACACGTTTAAGAAACCCACTATTTATGAAATGAGAAAACTTATCAGTGCCATGTCCATGTATATTCTATACATTTTATTCAGATGTTGAGTGTTTGGATAACTTTCTTTAATTTTGTATTTAATTATTTTAATGTATAAATACTAGCTTTTGTGAAATATAAACTATATTGTGGAACACTGTTCCACTAAAGCTTCCTTGTTAGTTCACCGTCAACTATAACATTAAAATACATAATATATGTAATAATATACATGTATATATTCATAAACATATAATTTATCAAACATCAACAATATAGATACCCCTTAGTCTCAAGTATTTTGAGAAATATATGGTAAATATGTTACCGGTAGCAAAATACATATAAACCACTTCAATAGCGTCACTTTAGCTATAAACTAAATTTCTGATGATGGGGATATCGGGGTTTGAAACTTGTTCGGGTTTCCGAGGGTGTAATTTTTTTTTCTAAATAAATTTAACCCTCTCTTTCCATATAAAATGTGGGTAAACTTTCTCTAAAATCAACATTCCTCATCCCTTTCACATTAACTTTAAATATATATATATGCTGAAAAAACTCAAAAAAGGCCAAGTCGCAATAGTAATAATAATAATTATTATTATCATCATTATCATCTTATATTTTGTCCAGTTTTCCCGAAAAATAGAATTTTATGTTAAGTTTTCTATATGCTTTATCTCATAGCACTTTCATTGTTTAAAATGTACCAAAATTTTTCATTGAAAATCATTTCCAAAAGTTTCATATTTGCATTTATGTTTTTAAAAAAACAGGAGTCTAGCTAACAAACAAACGAACGAACAATCCTCAAATAAAACGACAGAAAACAATGAAATGAAAGTATCTATGTCCGCAAAATAAAAAAATAAAAAGAGTAGGGAGAATGTGTCTGAAGACTTCATTCCCTGCACTGAAACTCCCCTAAAAACAAGCATAGCTCTTTTTACCATGATGAAAACAAAACAACCAGCAACAGAAAATGCCATAAAAGCACTCGCCAGTGAAATGCCTATTCTAATTTTCATTCTGAGTTTTGTGTGTGTGTTTGTGTGTGTGTGTGTCCAACTCTCCAATCCTCCCCCACTTCCCCCTCCCCCCTTACAACTCCTATTTTCTCTCTAACCCCCTGAATCCCTCTCCCCCTTCCATTCCCATTCCGTGTAAACTTCCTTTGACCACAATATCCTCTCTGAAATGCAAACATCCCTATTCTATCTCTGTTTTTTTTTGTTTAGTTTAATAAAAGTGACCGAGTCCATACTTTAATACAAAATAAGTGAGCCTACCTAAGGTACAGTTTTATCCAAATAAATACTCAATGCAACTGTTGGATAATAGCAAAGAAAATTTTAAAACAAAAGACATACATTTTAAAAATACAAACATTATTTTTCTAGCAAGTATTGTGTAATTTGCATAATTAGAATGTGACCAAGATAAATTATTTTATAAGACGACTAGTGTGACGTCATGTTTTAAAGTACAACACTTTATCTCAGTCGTTGGTGTGTCCGTCTATTGAGCTATAAGTTCAGGGTACGATTCCAGGCATGACCGAAAAATGTAACATTGATGAAAAGTGGGTTTATTCTTTAACTATTCTGAACTAATTGCAGGGGGCTGGATGCTGTGTCTGTTCTAGATTTAAGTTAGTTTAAGTGTCGTGGGGGCTGATATAATCAGTTGGTTTAGAACGTGCACGTTAAGTACCACAAATAAATGAAAAATATGTGTGAATTTTAGCGATTCAATTTAATTAAGGCCTTGATTCAATTAAATGCATATTTTTGAGGCCTCGATTTAATTGAATGCATAATTTTCAAACCTACTGAAGAAGAACTGAAAAATTTAACTTTCACAGAAAGATTACAAAATATAATTTTACGAATTCAGGTTAATATAGTGATTTATATTACAATTTCCTATAAATAACCATAGTATAATAGCAATATTTATTTGATAATATAAATCACTATATTAACATGAATACGTAAAATTAGATCTAGTTATCTTTCTGTGAAAATGATAAAATTGTATCAAAGTTAAGCGCAAATATTTAGACCTATGTTGTAGATGGCCCTTTCTATAAACAATAGTACATTTCATGCATCTAAGTTATAGAAAGTGAATTTATTTCAAATCTATGCGCATGCAAAATGTAGGAACTAGGTAGTAAAGGCAGTAATCACTGGGTGTTCGGACAGAGGCACTATTCTCGTCTAGTCTGGTTTGCCGGTGGATAGGAGTTATGGGGGTGAATCTCTACCAGATTTTCTGAAGTGGGTTCCTAAATTTTTTCCTACTAATTCTTCACATAAATTCTGGTACATTTACTCTAGATTATACCTTTATTACTCCTAATTCATTAAAGTAAATATTGGGATATCCCGGATAGGTAGTGGAGCCAAGACTTAAGTGCGAAAAAAGTATTAGTAGATACCGTTTACTAGATCGTTCTACTATTGTACTTTATTTAAAAGTAATTTGTAGTAATATAAAAAAATTAACTAAGAAAAAAAATTGTCAATTGGCTATTTATTAACATAATGTAATGTGAGTCCTAAGCAATAAGCTTTACTCTATTTTCCAAAAACTGGATTTTATTGTGCAAGCTTTATTGTTGAGTTTGATTATTTGAGGAGAAAATTTTCAATTTGCATTTCACTAAAAATATAATTATCTTCACTATTGCATGTAACTGCTTGTTTATATACACAAACAATCGGTTTAAATGCAATAGAAGATATTAATACAAAGAGTTAAACACCCCTGGCTCACTTTTCCCGTCATGTACGATAATAGAGATCTAAAATGCTCTCTTTGATGACTTGATAATTATTTACTCTTTTTTTTTTGTACGGCATCTTACCACCCATCCTGGTTATAAGTGAATGATCACCCTATTAAGGACGAGATAATAGAAAGGTGTAGTTAAAAAAAAGTACCCTCATTTAGGAGAAAGGAAATGGGACACAGTTTAGGGAAAAAAAACACTCACTACACCTATTCGAGATTCGAGCCCTGACCTGTACGCTTGCCTAATTGTGAGTGTTCCTCCACTATTGTTAGACTAACCAATACAGAGGAACTTAGAGTTTATAATCATTAAAAACATTGTATTGCGGTATCTTATTTACATACAAAACACACAGTTAAGTAGTTACAGATTTGATTTCTCGTCAATTTGTGTATGGATAGGAATAACAACTACTAGGTCACTCGCTTTACTGGCCGCATGGTCTAACGCGCTACTCTCGCAGTAGACTAGACTGCCGATGACGGGGAGATCGAGGTTCGAATCTCGGTCGGGTGTATTGAGGGTGGTTTTTACCAAATGGTTTTCCTCTCTCCCTCCATGTAGACGTGAATACACTTCCTATAAATATACCCTTCCTAATTCCTAAAGCCATTAGCGTAATTAGTACATAAGCGTTTAAACCGAATGGGTAGTAAGACGTGCTTGAAAAAACCACAAGTTAAGGGAACAACATAAATAAAGCCTGATCTAACATTATCCAATTTAATACACGAATTTTATTTCGTATACAAAATACTATGTCTCTTTTAAACATTAATACTAATTCAATAATTTAATTTCACCCCGGATTCAAATAGGTCTAACATTTTAATAAATATCAATATAGTGTTTGGGTATAAGTATACTTAACAGAGTGTTATTCATTCTTTGTTGAATAATTAGCACCTAATTGGACATTGACTTCACAAAAAAACCTGTTTCTTCTTTCATTAACTAGTTATGTAAACTTGTTTAAATAATAACATAAATACTATTATTTTTCAACATATCCTCATGGAATAATAATGGCATGTCTGAGCTACATCAATCTGTAGTTCAGTGTTTGGAAAGATTGGCCAATATCATTGTACCGTTGCCCAGTGGACGCCCGAATGTACTAATCTTATATACTTTTCAAGAAGGCTCTTTTCATGTCCCGATGAGACGAGGGTATAAATGATGGTGATAGTGAATATGACGGGATAAAACTAATGAAGATCTTAACTTAGCTTAAGCCTAATTAACCAAACCCTGGTGACCATGGGAATTATTCCCCTTTTAAGAATAATTCATTCGGTACCAACCGGGAATTGAACCTGGTCTTACAGCGCTGCTGTCCTCCGCATTGATAAAAAAAAATCCAGGACATTCAGTTTAGTAAAGGCATAAAATTACTTAAATGTTATAAGTAAGTAAATTACTCACGTAAATCAGCTAAATAATTCTATACTGAAAGCAACTTTCCCTTAAGATGGGGGTGTAAGGGACGTGACAAAAGATCAGTTTTTTTTTTTTGCAGTTTTTGTATTAAAAATGTTTTGGTAAAAGAAATCAAATATTTCTCCAGTAGAAATATAGAGTATAATTTTCTTCCCATGGTGACCTCAACAGTTCTTGAATATCTGTCAAGGAGGTCCTGAAATTTAATGACAACTTTTTATCTCCATTTAAAAAGTTCCTCTTCTAATGCCGCAATGATCATGACAGATATTCAACAACTGTTTTTATTTGTATGTTTTTTAGCACCGCGTCTTATTACCCATTTGAGTTATGTACTAATTAAGCTAATGACTTTAAGGATCAGGAAGGTTATATTTAAAGAAAGTGTATCCACATTTGCGTGGAAGGAGAGTGAAAAATCATTTTGGAAAAAACATCATCCCGACCCAACCGAGATTTGAGCCTCGATCTCTCCATCATCGGCAGTCTAGTCTACTGAGAGATTAGCGCGTTATACCACGCGGCCACTGCAACGGGTTTCAACAACTGTTGAAATCACCATGTGACGAAAATTAAATTATAGGCCTATGTTTCTACTAAAGTAATATTTTATTTATTTTGACCAAAAAAGGTTTTGCTCAAAAAAAAATTGGGTGTGTCTGTGTCATGGACACGGCCGTGTGTTGTACGTGTATACGTTTAAACTTAAACGAACATCGTAGCTTCTCCGAGTCAAAAGTTATACAAATTGCAAATCTCGATACGCAGCAAAATAACCTCAAAATAGCGGCGCTTCCCCCTCCGCCGCGCGTGATGCGTCACTGTTCTCGCTTATCGTAATGAATTCTTTGATCCTTTAGCTATCCAGTGGTATAATTTAATTTTGGATGTAGAGGAAAGATTCGAAACTACAACACCAAACCTGTATCCCCCGATTTTGTTATCATTAGGTTTTTTGGATTGCCCTCATATGGTAGCAAATTTAAAGAGTATTCACGTCAAAAAATCTGTAAGCGCCGGGAATCGATCCCGAGGACCTCTGGATCAGTAGCAAGAAAAACTGACCACTATATCTCAAAGATGGTATTTTAATTATATATTTAATTTAAATAATGTAACAGGTTAAATTAGTAATGCTACCATGTGGTATGCGCTATTAAACCCTGATCTTTATAGGAAGCCAACTTTCGACAACATTATTTGAAAGTCATTAAAATTTGGAATTCTAGAAATAAATCTTATTTGATTAGATAGTTATAACATTCATCTAAAACGTTACCAAAAAATTCTTGCAATACTTCCTTATGTATTACTAAGTAGTATTCACGTCAAAATCTGCAACAACCCTAACCTTTTCTTTCGTCCCCTTCATTCCCACCTTGAAGCAAAGATGTTAAGGTGCATGTTCCCTCCCACAGGGGCGTAACTAGGCAGTAATGGGGCCCGTGGGTAAACTTTAAATGTGGACCCCCTTCCAATAAAAGAAAACCTCCTTCGCACCCCCTAAATAATTTTATTTGTATATGTAGGTTATAATTAATTACATTAGCATTTATAATTGGAATTATTATATAAATTTCGTAATACAGGTCTACATTTGTCTAGTAAAATTGCTACTGGAAAGTGGAAACTAATAATATAATGTAAAAAAATTTATCAGAATTGAATAAGACTAAATTAATAAATAGTAATTAAAACTAAATAAATAATAAATATTAATAAATAATATTATAAACAAAACCATAAACAATATAAATACTTACAGAGGCTAAAAAAACATCGACATTTAAATCTTTCTTCTTGCGTTGTTCTCTGCGAAATGGTCTATAATTTCCTCAAAAGTGCTTTTGGAGATGTACTCATAACCTTGTTAAATATTATTATTATTATTATTAGCACCGCGTCTTACTAGCCGTTCGAGTTGTACGCACTTACGCTAAATGTGCAATGGTAGGGTGATTGTGAGATGAAATGGAGGACCTACAGTTTAACGTGGAATCCGAACCATGGTAGAGGCCTGGCATTCCTCACATTCACAAGTTGTGATTAATACACATCTTGTCAGAGGTGAAGGAAGGGTTTGGCAATCAGATAAATCTGTGCCGGGACCGAGGATTGAGCCCCGGACCCTCAGCACAGAAGTCTGACACCTTACCCCTAGACCACCAGGTCACCCACTGTTAAATATTGATTTTACAGAAAAATATTTACGTACATTTTTTTTGTAGAACATAAAACTATGCAAAATAAAGTGACTACTGAGTAATTTTTTATGGAATAGTAAGAGATTTTTAAGAAACAAAAACAACATTTTCATTTCTTACCAAATTAATTTTGGAGGGGGGGG
>CABFWO010000995.1:207514-217887 GCA_902155825.1 Timema genevievae
TGGTGGGGGGCCCCCCCTTGGGCCCCGGCCTGGGGGATTTTTGCCCCCCTGCCCCCCCCCCCCCCCCCCCCCAAGTTGCGCTACTGCCTTCCCCCACCCTCTAGTTCCCCCAAACACGCTCATGATTCCAATTTAAAAAGTGTTACTTTTTATTAAGTTATATTATTGAATAAATAATATGTTTTATATATTTTCATAGTTTGAGACAACATTATATTTATGGATGCCTATTTCAAGACATTTTATATTTATTAGGATACCAAATGTGGTCCTTAGAATAAAGGATTATTACTAATTTGAATTCATATTCTTTAAAACTCCCGAATAAATGAGTTGCTAAATTATACAGACAAGAGTTGACAAACGTTGTTTATTAATAATAAAAGTTTCTTTCTTTTCGGACTGTTACTCCCTCAGCAATTACCTGACTACATTCGTGCAACCATTTACAAGTGTTTAATAGATAAAACAACAAGACAAAGGAAACCTTATTTTATTTTTTTATTTAATCGATTTTTAAAAGCTTTTTTCCGAAACCATAGCATTTTTTCCCCCATATTCTCTCTATTTTGTAATATTTAGTAAAGAATATATTTAGAAGAGTGAGATGAAATAACTGAATATTTTAAACTATTGTTAGTGGTTTTAACTTTGATAATGAACCAACCCTCATCTTTGATAGCATTGTCTAAAACAGGGTGGTCCAACTTTTTTTTTACCCCAAGAGTCAAATCTGACTATCAGTGTACACTGCAGGCCGAATATATATTTAGTAATCACATCAACATAATATATGACTACAAAAAACACTTGAAAAACTATTATTTTTAATGCTTATAATAAATTGTATTGTTGATTCATAGAATCCTTCAACTTTTATTGCTAAAAAAAAGTTTATTGCTCTCCCAAAAATGTATTATGAAATAAGTACGCACACACTTTCACTAAACATCTTAGCAATATGCATATTATGTATAATGCTAAGATGTTTTGGGATATATTTATATTAATCAAATTAATGCATAATAAAATGCAATAATTACTTTTTAGATAAATATTTTTGTTTGAATCATTAGCTATATCACACCCGCCATCGAGGGTTTCCCTTTAATTTTCTTCCAGGATAACGTGAGGGCCACATTTTCGGTGAGCGCGGGCCGTACTTAGCCCGCGGGCAGCCAGTTGAACTACACTTATCTAAGAAATTACTATAACAATAGACTGGATTGTTGTTGCCGTGGAGATCGGGGTTCAAATCCCGGTTGGATGATCCGAGGGTTGGTTTTATCTTAAATGGTTCCTCTCACTCCCTACATGGAAATGGGAGTACCTTTCCTCTAAATTATGCCATCCTCATCCCTACCGTATCAGCGTAGGCCTGAATACTTTACGAACAGTCCACACGGGCCGTAAGACGTGCTGTCCAAAATAAAATAAACTTTACTGTTGACCTGTTTTCTAAAATATAAATATATTGACTAAATAAAATCTATCAATTAATGTTTCCTGTGTAAGATATGTCATCTGATACCTTAGAATTGAATGAATTGACATTACGTTTTATCGTGGAGCTAAGGGTATCTGGTTTAATTCCCACTAAGGTTTACAAATTTATAATTAGTAGAACTTTTCCTTTGACCGCCAGGGGACTGCATATTATGTTTGTTTATAATTCACTATGTTAATAAGTCAATCGATTGCTTTAGGAAGTGCATGGTAATGGTCGCTAATGAAAAATTAGTTCTTTATCAATAATTTATAAATTCCTTGAGTATAGGTAAGAGAAATGAAAATAATAATTTAAATAATCTATATATTAACTCCCCTTGAGAGTGATTGAATGATCACAAACTTAAAATTATGTATGTCCTCAATATAATCGTTATAATAAAAGGTATAGGCCCACTTTCAAAGGAGAGTCCTTTAATTAAATACAAACACTTTTTTTGTGATACAAATTAATGACATTTTACTATATTATTGGTGTTATTGAATATCCGTCATGAGCATCGTGGCATTAGATGAGAAACGTTTTTAAATTAAGAGAAAGAGTTTTCAGTCATTAAATTCCAGGACACCCTTGAAAAATATTTAAGAATTGTTGAGGGCACAATGTGAAGAAAATTTAACTAAATCTTTACACAGAAGATATATTTAATTTATTTTGACCAAAAAATGTTTTGACATTAAATAAAATCGCAAAAACAATTACCTTTTCTCGCTTCCCCTACATTTTTACCAAAAAATATGCTGAAACTACTGTAAGTGGAAAATAAACTAAACGTTTCGTTTTATTTGACAAAAGAAAACAAGTATTTGTACTAGAAAAACTGCAACTTACTAAATTTTACACAATTTTGAATATTTATTAAATTTTATTAAATCATATTGGTAGACATGAGATATTACGATATTTCTTTATAGATAATCCATTTGTAACGAGTTAATATTCCATCATTGAACTTTAAACGCTTTAGATAGTTAAACTTTCAGTCACTTGGCGTCGTGTTTTTTAGCATCTTTGGATCGCAAGTAAATTTGTATGCCGGCTGCTTGGCTTCGTCATTATTAAATTAAAGTTTGACTTTTTGGTGGATGATTACAAATTATGTCACGTTCAGATTTAGGAGGCCGGTAGTTTGATGAAGGCATATAATTTATTATTCCAACAAATTGAGAGCTGACAATAAGAGCACTTAGATTGGTGTTATATATTTTTAAGAGTGTATCCTTAATTAGTTATTCATATCAAGGATGTTTGATTTTGCCAGTATATCAATTTATGATTTATTGTATCAAGTGTTTTGAGCCGCCATTTATGGGCGAGAGTAGATTTTTTGCGAATATTATATGTTAGTTGTCTGATGTGATTGATGTGAGGAAGTCCAGGAAACTTGCCGCTTTCGAGCTTACTTTTACACTACATCTCTCATATTATATAAAGTTGTTTTGGCTATAACTATTTCTATGGTTCATAAACCTTTGTATGCCTATTAAATCAGGTACTTTCTTTGGAATGTTTATTTCAAATAAATTTCGAGCTTCGTGTAAACGTTGATGTCAACTAACACTTTGAACTATCTCACTCGTCTCATCAAGTTGTATATGTTATGTTATTTAAATAAAAAAAACTCTCTTGTTACCTCCTTGACTATTATTTCTGGGTGGGGATGGGGGTTTCACATTTTTAACATAAAATAAGCTCAATGTATCTTACTACTGCAATTACAACAAGCAGCTACGACTTAGTGTAAGCGTTCAATGATCCAGAGAAAGGCCAACATTGTAAATTCAGTCAATCTAACTTATTTCTTCTTTTTTCTACATTTGAATGCTAGTGTAACATGTTTGCAGAAACTAATATTTTATTGTAATGATCAAAAAATAATCTAGAGTGTGGAAAATATTATTTAGTAATGGGTATCTCTTTGTTATCTATATTATGTCTACTTGAAAATTTATCAAATATAATATAGCCGTAAAATAATTATTGATTTCTAGGTTTTAAAGTGGAGGTACGTTCATCTTTATATTTCCGATGCATATGTTTTGTAAAAAAAATTAAAATATGTAAAAGATAAAGATACTTGAAACAAATGTTTAAAAAAAATCAAGTCAGCCAATAAATGTGTGTGTTCTTTGCAAACTCAAATATAGTTTGATTTTGGTAGGAAATAACTTTTAGAAAATACTAATTTATTTTTGTGAACTTGACAGTGATAATGTTTCAATATTATTACTATTACTATTTTATAAGTACTGATAATTTTCTTTATCAAAAAAGACAGCTGAATATTACATGACTTGACTTATGAATAGGTGTAAATATATCTGGTATATTTTCTAGCGGTCAAATAAGGTATGTGTAAATTGAACTATAAATATATTATATTTTTATTTATTAATGAGTACTTGTTTTAATTTATTCTACTTACGAGCTGTTTGTAAATATAAACAAATAGTAGAAGTAATGTATGTAACCATTTCTATAAAACCTATCTAGAGGAATTATTGAACAAACCTATTTAATTTCCAAGAAATGTCATGTGAATTTCCTTCAAATTTAAACTTTTCTCCAAGCTTCCAAAGATTGGAACAATTAAGTAATTGAGGTCACACGATCTAAGTGACAAATTGTCAGTTATTTAACTAAATGTATATTAATATTTAAATATAGCCTGCCTCGGTGGACCTGTGGACTAAAAGTAAATATAATTTAGTAACAGAAAGGCCGGGATTAAAATTCAAGTTGCGTGTACTGACTTTGGATCTTTTCTGAATGATTTGTCACTATCCCTCAACAAAAACGAGTGTACATTTTAAAATTAATGAACCTTCCTCATCGCTATCTATTTTATTTAATAAAAAGTGCGGATAGCCCGGAAATTTTAAAAGACACGATACAAAATATCATCGTTTAACATATAAAAAAAACTACATTCGTGGTCACACATCTCTCTTACATTATACAGAATTACCTCTGGAAAGAAGGTCGAGGCTCGAATCCCGGTATGGTGTACAGAGGTATTTTTTTTAAATTGTTTTGTTCTTCTTCCATACCAATACGGGTACATTTACTCAATGAGTACTTTCCTCAACTCAAACACTTAATCGTAATATAAGTTCTTGGATACCAAACGGGTAGTGAAATACGGTGAAAATAAAATCTGGTATAAAACCAGTCTCCCTCTTTCCTGAAGTCAACCTTTTAAATCACTTGACCTCAAATATGAGAGAACGAAATTCTGGTGTTATTTTCACACAGATTCGAACCAAGGCTCCATTATCATGGGAACCTTACCCTGGCTCTAGCAATCCTAGGCACGTGGACGGGCAGTGGGAACCCCCTAAACACTCTCTATTTTTAGCCCGTTCCACATACATATTTAATGAAAACTGGCTGAAGCAGGGAAGGTAGGGGCGTAGAGAGAGAGAGAGAGAGAGAGAGGGAGGAAAAGGGTGGAGTTGAATATGTAGCAGTAGGAATTGTATAGCCCAGGTATTCCGTGGCCCGCCCGCCAGCCCGCAGGTCGATACGGCCCGTGCCCTAGCAGTTTACATACAACTCCACTAGGGGCGCTCTCGACCAATAGGAGGAGCTTTGACACGGCGCGACGGTTTAATGCATCGAGCGCCGTTAGCAGGTTAAGGTGGTTTCGGTGGTATGAAGGGCGATGGTGAATGTTTTAAACTTTTATAATCAGCTTTTGTGTTAGGTTTTTTTATCGAGTTTTNATAAGGTTTAAACGCCAGAGTGGGGTTGTAGATTTAGATAGCATGGATGGGAATGTTGGCTTAACACGCTTACAGTCAATAACACTTAACACTGGAGAGTTAGCTCAGTGCGAGCGTGTAAGGCTCTGGTTCAAGAGTCCGGGGCTTATATCTCGGATAAAGGCATAACGGATGATTATGGACATTAATTATTTTAAGAAACCATGGGAATGTTGGCACATGCCTTTAAAATATTTCTTTTTCGTGTGTCTGTAAATCAGTGTAAGTTTCGGAGAGCCCAAAATACCATTAAGACACAGAGAACCCAAAATAACCAAATACTTTGTGTGTGTATGTAAAGAGCCACTTCTCAACACAAAGCTATTAAAGTTATGATGGAAGAAAACGCGAATTAAAAGTACTTACTTTTGTTTTCATCACATTTTTTTTTTCTAAACAAATTAAGTACTGCTTTTGTAGATACATTTGGTTTAGTTTCTTACTTAACATAATTTCATATATGTTTTGGGTGATGCCTAATTTGACAAGAACTTTTACTATTTACTTAAAATTCTGATCAAATGCCTTGATGATCATGACAAATATTCATTAAATATTGAGACTGTAAAATATGGGGAACTAAACAAAATGTATCTATTGAAGCAATGTTTAATTTATTTGCTGTTTTAATGTTTGCGCAAGTTTATTGAAGTAATAAAACCAATATATATCCATACTACAATGATAAGCCCAGAAAAATTTAATATCAGTTTTTAAAACCTTTACAGAATATTAATTTTTTGTTTTCCTCACAATTATTAGTCCATCGTTTTAGTGCTGGAGTTCTGACAATTTACCACTTTCTAATCAAATATCTTTAGAAGGGTTGAACATTGGGGATACTCAATTTCATTCTTTTGGAAATAAAGCAATTAAAGCTCACACGGAAAAATCTTCCATATTGTACCCAGGCCGTCAGAGTCTAGATATAAACGTTGTACTTACTTTTGCCAGTTAGGAAGATAACTATTAAACCTCAACATGTAAATTCAAAGAAATATACAAAAGTATAGAGAATATTGAATCCATGACAAAATAAAGTGATATTAAAATGCATGCGGATAGTACAAATTTTTCATCAATTTAAATTCCCTATGATAAATATTTATGGGGAGGCTTATATTAAATATAAAATTGTGAAAATCATATCCATAATTAATATTTAAATAGTGGCTCTTCTTTAGATGCCAAAAGTTGATTAAAAATCAGAAGTTAGAGTTTTTAAGAAGTCCTCACTTCCAATTATATATATATATTTTTTTTTTGCAAAACTTTTAAAACTATGTTTAAAACATTATATTTATTGATTTTGGGGAAATGTACACCGTCAAAGTGTCAAGTAATAGTCGATTATTATGTTTATTAATAAACAAGTATTATAATAGATTTCATATATATATACATATGAAACAATACTTCTCAAACTATTTTTTTTTTATTTTAAATTGTGGGGGATGTTTGAGTTAAGGTAGGCATTTGTAATAACTATGTTAACTAGCTAGGGATGAGAAAAGCTGTATTTAGATGAAGTTTACCATCATTTGCGTTGAGCGGGAGTGGAAAACCACGTAGGATAAATCACTTTCTCTACACCTGACCGGGATTCGAAATTCAATCTCATTCTCATTGGCAGTCTAGTCTATTGCAAGTGTGAAGCCTTATACCATACAGTCACTGAAGCAGGTAACATAAGGATTAGAGCGAATACTAAAAATAAATAATATAGTCTTAAATTTAGTTATAATAAATATAAATCAATAAAACTAATCATGGATGTGGGTCTTAAATGAACCCACGTAAGTCCGGTACTTGATATAATGTGTGTATCTATTTTTTAGATGATATTGTGTTTCTCCAAACCATTCTATCTGTTAGCAATTAAACATCGTCTGTTTAGTGTTCGCTCAAAAACCACAGTTGTTAGCTACTCACCCTAGAGTGATTAATGACACAATACAAATGTTTGTCGATGGAGTCAGAGGAATTAGGGAGGTTAGCACAATGACATATGCTCACTCATATGCTAAAAGAAAAATGATTCTTCCTGTGTGTTTGTGTTTTGAAAGGGGAGAGGTTTTTTTTTGTGGAATTTTTTTTCGGTACATATGCAATGCTATCAGCTTACATCCTAAAACAAACATGAATGGAGGTCGGACGTATGGACTTTGACAGGAATGTCTCAAAGTTGTCCTGGGAAGGAGAGGGAAGGCAAGCAAGAAGTAAGGAGCGTAGCGACGCTCTCCCGACGGGGCAGAACGCCTCTCGTAGACATAGACGCTTCATCAAAGAAGAACGAAAAGAGGATGTGTCAAAACAGTGTTAAGTGCAACCAAAACTGTGACAGGGCTCTTTTCATAAACATCGATGATTTACCAAGAAAAGGTGGAAAGAGGATTGATTAGCCACTAACCTTATTTTATATGACGTGACCAAAGCTAAGGCAAGACGCCTCTCATGGCCATTGTTGCTTGGTGAAGGAAGAAAGGCGAGTGTAAATGAAGAATTGAGAGAGAATAGGAAGAATAAAGAGAGAATAAGTTACTACCTTACTTTATCTACAAACAAAGTTAGTGCAGGAATTATTCCATTCTGATCAATACTTTACCATAGAAGAATGGAAATAGGATTAGTCACAATTTTACCGAATCTACAAACAAAATTGAGGCAGGATTCCTAACATAAAACTCTATTCTTTATCAAGCAAGAATGGAGAGAGGTTGAGTCACTATTTTACTTTCCTCTACTGCCAAAGTTGGGGCAAAAAACTTCAAATTAAAGTCGACGGCATATCTAAGCAATGTTTCGGCATTACGAGTCACTTCACTATTTTTTCTTGAATTTAATAAAAGTCGTATTTATGTTCTATATCACAAGACAATTCAACACACTAGGAGGTGGCCAACTTTCAGTCACTTGAATCATGTACCCTACATTTACCGGTACCCTGAAAGGTGGCAAGCTTACCTATTTAGGGTCCAGAGTAAATGGAATGTATCTTATTTGAAATTATCCAAAAATCCATCTTTAGCAACATATATATCTGACTTGAAGGTTGGCAAAAGTCTACCTTCTTAAAACTTTGGTGATTTAACAATTAATAGGGTAGTATGTATTCCGAAACTACTAGCCTCTCCAGTAAATATAGTCTCAGACCTATTTGAATGGAGGGCAACTGTTGCGATTCGTGTGAGATGAGAAACAAATATCCAATGCAATAGTCTACTACAATAGTTTGATAGACGAGCAACACTTCAAATGTGTTTGATGCTCCTCTGTGAAATGTTATCCCAGAGTGGTTCAGCTGGAGAGTTATCTACTTCGCTTTGTGTGAAATAAGAAACAATTCAACATCTCGCACTTCCAAGCAATGTTATCACAAAGTTGTTAGGTTGTAAAATATAAGCCATTCCTCGTCTCGTTTGTCCATGCAAAGAAATTCTACATTTGTTCAGTTGGAGGCCAGTACTAACTACTGCGCTTAGTGTTAAACAAGAAATAATTCCTACTCTCGCTATTCCAACCAATGTTATCACAAAGTTGTTAGGTTGGAGAATAGTTATATACGCCATTCCTTGTCTCATTTATCTATTAAAAGATATCCTAAATGTGTTCGTTGGAGAGCAGCACTGGCTATTATGCTTAGTGTCAATAAGAAACCATTCCTAATCTCGCTCTTCCAAGCAATGTTATCCCAGAGTTTATAGGTTGGAGAATAGTTATATAAGCCATTCTTCGTCTCATTTATCCATGCAAAGATATTCTAAATATGTTCGTTGGAGAACAGCGCTACCAACTATGCTTAGTGCTAAGTAAGAAAAAATTCCTACTCTCGTTCTTCCATGCAATTATATCCCACAGTTGTTCAGGTCAGAACTTCCGTAGAAGCAGGTCACGCTTCCAGTAGCGGCAGCGGCTGACACATACAGCAGAAGAGGCGACTGTCATCTTCGTCGACTTCAACACTTTTTTATTACTATTTTACCTTTTTTTTTTGACATTTGCCGCGTGGTGTTCGCTACAGAAAAAACATTTGTTATAAGGAAAGTGTCGGAGAAGGCGTGGATACTTCCTCATATAGGGGTGGAGGAGGGGAGGGAATGTTTTCTTTTAACTATCATGTTTCTCAAAAAATAGTTTTAAAATAGTAAAATTGTAGAAGACTAAAAATTAAATAAACAATATAAAAGGTAGTTCGCCACCTACGCTCAGTCAGTGCCGTGTCTGCCTACTGAGCTATGGGTTCCAGGTTCTATTCCTGATATGGCCGAAAAATTTTTATCATTCGTAAAATGCGGGTTTCTCCTTTCACAGTGATGAATTAACGCCAAGGGGCTAGATGTTGTGTCTGTTATAGATCTAGGTTAATCTATAAGTCATGTGTTGATATAATCAGTTTGTTTAAAAAGTGCATGTTAAATACCTCAAATAAATGAAAGATGAAATAAAACCAGACAATAAAAAAACCCATTACAATCATACTGAAAATTAAAACTAAGAACTTGCAGCATTATGAAAAATAATTCATTGTGTTGCTTTAAATGAATAATTTATTAATTCAGAATAGCAATAAGAGAAATATCTTTTAGTAAATAATATATAAACTGTCTTTTCAAAAGGGTTGCTACACAGCTTCTAGTCCCTGAATTTTTAAGTCAACATTTTTCAGTTCCCCCTAACTTTCCCTTTTGTACGGTTTTCCTTAGTACATGATATTTCTCTGCCCATCATATGAAGTACAAATTTTTAATAATTTTTTTAATGTGGGAAGCATCTAAACATTAACATTTTAATAAAAGCAATTATAATAAAACAATTTTTAGCTATTATTTGTAGTAGTGTGTCAATATAGTGCAAAACAAACATCATACATTAATCTTGAATTAAAATTACGTTATGTTAACGCGAGAAAAACAAACCTTCACTTTCATTTTTCTGTTTGTTTACGAAATAATTCAGTTTTCTTAGGAAAGTATTTAAATACCCTTATTTTTTCTTTATTTTTAATTAAATTACCTACCCGCCTCGGTGGCGTAGTTGGCTAACGCGCTAGTCGTGTTGAGCTCGACCGCCGAGGACGGGGAGATCGAGGTTCGAATTTC